>CM065459.1:10750828-10956969 GCA_032872475.1 Leptopilina myrica (nomen nudum)
TAATTAAAATGTTTACCAGAATTTCTATTTTAATTTTTAAAAATAATTGAATTTTTGGGAAGAATTTTGATATTTATTAAGATAGTTGAATTATTTTAAATAATTGCGTTAAAGTTTAAGAAATTGAAACTACTTTTAACAGAATTAAAATTAAAATTTAAAAAAAAATAGATTTATAAGTAATAATATATGATAGTTTTTTAAGAATGAAATTAATTAAAAACAAATAGACAAACAAAGAAAAACAAAAAAATTCAGAATTTTTCCAAAAGTTCTAAACATTTAAATTTTTTTTACTACTTTTACTAATATTCTCTGAATTTTCTCTGATGTTCCTAATCTGTGATGTTAACCCTGTACGAAAAATCAATAATTGTATTCAACAAATTCCTTTTTCTTAAATAACAAAATAATTCGTTATTAAATTATTTTTTTTTTCAAATACAAAATAATTTGTTATTAAATTTTTTTTTCTTAAATAATAAAATAATTCATTATTAAATTATTTTTCATTAAATAACAAAATAATTTGTTATTAAATTATTTTTCCTTAAAAAACAAAATAATTCGTTATTAAATTCTTTTTTCTTAAATAACAAAATAATTAGTTATTAAACTATTTTTTCTCAAATAACAAATCAATTTGTTATTAAATCATTTTTTGAATCAGAAAATAAAATCTTATCCTTTAAAAACCTTTCTAAAAAAATTTTCATTATCAACAAAATTTTTGTTTCTTCCCTTTCAAAGAACAGTAATAATTCTATCGAACTAAATTTAATTCGTTAAAGAGAATATTTGATAAGATTTGACAAAATGGAACACTTTTCTAGAGTCATTCATAATAAAAGCAAAGTGCTCGAGAAAATACATATATATATAGTTAAATCGTATTACACAACTGAAGATGGCACAAAATAGTCTAAATCAATTTTCTCAAAGTAGAGTCACACAGATACGTTGTACGTGCCACTTTTACAAAACTTAAAAGGATATGTCTTTTATTTTCACTTTCTATGAAATATATCTCTTTATTATAAAATATATCGCAGAATTTAGTAGCATCATTATTTTCACAATTCTACCAGAGAATACTTTTTCCGAACCACACTCAATTTCAAAAAAGTTAAGAAATTTCATAAATATTTCTGATTTATAAGAACCAATCGAATGTAAAAAAAAAAAATTTCCCCATTCTTCATTTCTAATTTTCGTTTATAATACCCACTATATTATATTTATTTCAAAAATATATTGTTCTTGAAAAACTTTGTTTCAAGAGAGAAAATAATTTACACCGCGAGAGGGAGAAAGAAATAGAGAATACCAGAGGTTCATGTAAAATGTAGGAAAAATTTCATCGACAAATGATCTGTCGAGAAAATATTCAAACTTTTGAGAATATAAAACTTTTTCATATATAATAATAATAATGTTAAAAAATTTTTACTTCAAACTTTTTTTTATGGATCAATAATTCTCTGGCGTATTAAATAAAAACTTCTCCTGTAGTTTAAGGAATAGTTAAACAAAGCAGTATTTTTTAATTTCTCCTTATGTCGATTTTTTTTTAAATTTCTCATTATGTAAAATTTTTGCGAACATTTTTTTCTCCTTATGTCAATTTTTTTTAATTTCTCATGTAAAATTTTTGCGAACATTTTTTTTTAGTGAAAAAAAAATATTAAGTGGAAGTTTAGTTCAATTTCACAGGAATTTAGAAAATAATTTCTAGTCTATGGAATGTGGAAACAATTTGAGAATTATTTTAATAAAATGAAATTGATAAGAAAAATCCTCATTTCATTATATGGGGGAATTTTGCTCGCGGATTTTGTAATCTCTTTGCGAGAAAGAGAATAGAGGGAAAATGAATAAGAAAAGATATAAGAAAGTGAAATATCAAGAGAGAAAGAAAGAAAGAAAGTGAAAGAGAAAGAAAGAAAGAGAGAGAGAGAGGTTGCGGAAAAAAGTGAGGCGACAAAAGACGAACGAATAGCTTCGTCGAGCTAAACGTCAATTTAATTGAATAGTGAACCAATGGGAGAATCATTAGAGTCGTAATCCTCACAGGATTTGACTTGTTAGTCTCGTGGTATTGCATCTCTCCGCTGATGTGATACTATTTTCAGCTAGGTAGCATCGATCGCTACTAAATTATTTCGAGTAGCCTTCTCCTATAGAATGTTGAGAGAAAACTGACCTACATCTCACCAAGATAGCATGAAAAAAAAGGGGAGAAAAAAATACAGATTTTCCTTCAAAAGAGAATGCTTTTCGTTGTCACGTTTTACAAATGTTGTAATTAAAAAAAAAACCTCCCTCTTTTTTTGGCAAAAGTAACAAAAAAAATATTCTTAATCTATCAGGCGAAAAGTGCAGAATGTTTTATTGAATTTCTTCATTTAACATTATTTTTAAATTAGTTACAGATTTGTAATTAATTTCTGGAAAATTAAACTTAATTTCTGAAAATTAAAATTAGGTTCTGAAAATTAACTTTTTTCTAAATAATTTGATTTGAATACAACTTTTTTAAAAAGAATTTCCAAAAATCAATTTTCGACTTTTAGTCAATCAAAATGTCTGAAAATTAATATTTTAAAAAACATTTCTTTAAACAATAATGTCTGGAAATTAATTTTTTACAAACAATTTCTGAAAAATTGAAAATTAATATTTTAAAAATAATTTTTATACAATAATTTCTGAAAAAGGATTTTTTTAGAAACAATTTCTGAAAAATTGAAACTTTATATTTTAAAAATAATTTCTAAACAATAATGTCTGGAAATTAATTTTTTAGAAACAATTTCTGAAAAATTGAAAATTAATATTTGAAAAATAATTTCTAATCAATAACTTCTGAGAACTAATTGTTTAGAAACAATTTCTGAAAATTCATTCATAAAAAATAATTTTTAAACAATAATTTCTGTAAACTAATTGTTTAGAAACAATTTCTGAAAATTAATTTTTAAAAAATAATTTTTTAAACAATCATTTCTGAAAGTTAATTGTTTTGAAACAATTTTTGAAAATTAATTTAAAAAAAAGTTTATACAATAATTTCAGAAAATCAGGTTTTTAGAAACAATTTCTGAAAATTAATTTTGTAAAAACCATTTATGAAAATTATTTTTTAAAAAACAATTTCCGAAAATAAGTTGCCTGAAATTAATTTTTAAAACTAATTTATTTTTGAAAGTTAATAACATAGTTTATAAATTAAAATTTACAATTTTTAACAAGAAATGTAATAAATATTTATTTCCTACGTTTGGAAAAAAATTACTTGATTCAAAAAAGCGATTTTATGTTTAATATCAAACAAATATTTATTTAAATGTTATTTTCTTTCAAACACTAAAAATATTAATTCGAAAATTGAAATTTGTGGTTCAAATACTAAAATTATTGATTCAATTACAATTTATTTCATTTATAAGAAAAAATTTAAATGAAATAAATTTTTAATTCAAAAGTAAATATTTACTTGATAAGATTAAATATTAAAATAAGTAATATTTTTGTTTGATAAATTAAACGAAAATCAATTAATTATTTCCAATACAATTTATTAGATCAAAATAAAAATTAGTTGATTAAAATAAATACTACTTCATAAGACCAGTAATCGTCAATTTGAACCAAACGAATTTTCTCTAATCTATGCACTAAAAAACGCATTTAAGTAATTTGAATTATTTTTTCAAAATAAAAAAAAACAAAAAACAGTTAATATTAAGAGCCATTTTTCAGTTGTGAGTAAAAAAATGGGATAAATATTTCATACCTTTTTACCCAAATAGCAGTAATTAAACCAAGTAGCAGTATTGAAAAAAGACTCACCTGAAACAAAAAAAGAAGAAATTTTTCAGTAAAAAATTTTAGTAAAAAATTGTAATTTTCAATATTTTTGAAAATGTACTGAAAAAATATTGAACAAATAGAATAAAAAAATTAATTTTGCGATATTAATCGAATATCACTCTCATTATGGATAAAAAAGTAATAATCATATATTTGTTGATTATCAAATAATCATTTGCATTTACTGTAAAATCGACAACTACAATCGTTACACTCATTAATTAAATTTACAATTTAAACTAGTTACGACACGTTAGTTTATTCACTATCGGATTATCGAAAACCAGAATTTCCCCAAATAGAATTTCTAACACGTAATTTTGTAATCAGATCGCTTTCCAGAATTTTTAGAAAAAAATTTATATTTGTTTTATCTAGTTTACAATTTAAAGGATCAATTTAAATTATTCCTAAAATTACGTTTCAAATTACTATTATTCTCTTTGAATTTTAATTAGTAAAAATGTTTACTAATTCAAATTTAGTGGCTAAATTTTTTCTTTCAAATTATAGTAAATTTTACTAATAAATGAGCGGAATTAATAAATAAATCAGTAAATATATTAATAAATAACTTAATAAATAAATTACTTATTAGAAAAATTTCCTAATTTCAAAAAGGAAAAAGTTTGAAAAAAAGCAAATTTTACTAATAAATTAGTAGAAAAAAATATTTATTAGGAATATTTCCTAATTCAAACGGAAAAATTTTACAAAACAGTAAATTTTACTAATAAATTGGTAGAAATTACTATTTATTAAAAATATTCCCTATTTGAAAAAGAAAATGTTTTCAAAAAACTAATAAATTAGTAAAAATTACAATTTATTTGAAATATTTCCTAGTTCGAAAGTAAAGAGTTTAAAATAAGAATTTTTACTAATAAATTGAAAGAAATGACTATTTCTTAGGAATATTTCCTAATTCAAAAGTAACAATTTTGCAAAAAAATAAATTATACTAATAAATTAGTAGAAATTACTATTTATTAAAAATATTTTCTACTTGAAAAAAAGGTTTTGCTAATAGCAAATTTCACTAATGAATTAATAGAAATGACTATTTATTAGAAATATTCCTAACTCAAAAGGAAAAATTTTGAAAAATGTAAATTTTACTAATGAATTAGTAGAAATTACTATTTATTAGAAATATTTCCTAATTGAGAAGGAAAATATTTAGAAATGGAAAATTTAATAACAAATTAGTAGAAATTACTATTTTTTACTAATTAATTGTTAGAAATTAGTATTTACTAGAAACATTTTCTAATTTTAAAAGTGGAAAATTTAGAAAAAGCTATTAAATTATATTATTAAATTGTTTTAAAAAGCAATTCTTACTAATAAATTGGTAGGTATGACTATTTATTAAGAAATTTTCCTAATTCGAAAACAAAATGTGTAAAAAGCACATTTTACTATTAAATTAGTAGAAATGACTATTTATTAGAGGAACTTTTGATTTCAATTTTAAAATAAAAAAATTTGATAAAAAGTAAATTTTACTAATAAATCAGTAGAAATTACAATTTATTAGTAAAGTTTACGACTTCGAAAGCAAAAATTCTGTCACTATTTCAAATTAGTAAAGATTTTCACTTATTTAAATTCAGAGAGTACGAATCATTTAAAAATACTATTAAAAATATAACGTAGAGTTGATTACAAGCTCGACAGTTAAATTTCAGTTTACACCTGCATAAAGATTACAAAAAATTATTTAAAACTAAAATGTAAACAAAAAATTTGAGAAAAAAAATATTATTAAACTTTTGGGCAAGTTAGTTTGTCTTGAAATGGAAACTTAATTATTACTTTGCGTTTGCTTCCTTCCTTGTCGCTGCTGTACAAGACAAGTGTGGTTCTTGTGCCTAGATGTATTATTCAAGCAACGTGTTTATATTCCCCAAAACTTAGGAGATGGAAATGTAAATTTAACAACGATGTCCAACTTACAAGTTCTATATGTACAGCAATGTGTCTGCAAATATAGAGAACGGCTAATCTTCCATTAATTGTGTTTCCCTTTCTATTGTGAAAGTCGGAATTGTCAACATTAAACGGCAAAATTTCAACATTATATGTCAATATGTACATTATATATGTTACATAACCGTTTATTTCCTTTAGTACAGTTACTGCAGTTAGTTTTCTACAATTTTCTCTGTAAATTTGAATTAGTTGGAAAATATTTACTATTTTGAATTAGTAGGTAGTTATTTGCTTTTGAATTAAAAATTTCAACTAATAAATTGGTAGAAATTACTACATTATTTGAATTACTAATTTAATTACTAATTATTATTATTATTATTATTATTATTATTATTATTATTATTATTATTATTATTATTATTATTATTATTATTATTATTATTATTATTGTTAATATTTTTAAACATTTTAAAATAACTCTTTGCAAAAATTCAATTATTCACTTACATAATAACACTCTTTGGAAAAAATGAATTATTTTTTTCAATAGTAAAATTCATCGCAGGAATTTAATAATTTTAAAAAGTATTTCAATAAAATTTCACGAAAGAATTCAATTATTTTCTGAAATTAGAATAAATTTATTAAAACAATTCAATAATGAGTTAATTGTTTGCAAACATTATTAATTCTCTTAAAAATAAATATAAAAGTGGTTTAATCTCAAAAAATAATTTATTTTTAAGATTGTCTGCAAAATGTATTTCAAAAATTCAATTATTTTTCAAATTTTTAAGGAAATTCTTGTAAAATATTAAATTACATTTTAAATTAATAAAAAAAATATATATAATATGTTTATAAAAAATCTATTATGTCAATTTTTTAATAAAATTTCACTGAAGGATTCAGTAAAGTTTTTTTCAATTTTTAATAAAATTTTTCGAAAAAATTCATTTATTTTCCAAAAAATTTAATAAATTCTTGGAAGCAATTCAAATATTCTTAAAAATTATGTATAATTCTTCTGAAGAATTACATTATTTTTACTAATAAATAATAACATTTTTCACAGGAATTCAATTACATTTAAAACGATTTCAATAAACTTCAGCAATAAAGTATTTAATTATAATTTTTCACAGAAGTGAGTATTTTAAAAACACGAAAGAAATTTTTCATAAAATTCAAGTACTTTCAAAAATTTTAATTTAAATTAATAAAGAAAATGTATTATTTAAATAAAATTCAAAGAAAATCGTCAAAAGAATTTAATCAGGATTTTAAAAGTTGTTAATAAAATTCTTCGCAAGAATTTAATAATTTTCAAAAATTCTAAAAAAAACCCTTCGAAAAAACTAAACTATTTTTTTAAATAGAAAAATTTATCGTAGGAATTCAATTATCTTTAATAATATGTTAACAAAATTTCCGAACAGAATGCATTTATTTTCAAAAATAAATAATGAATGTTTTCGATTCCACAAAATTATTTTTGAAATTTTTGAAAAATTCTTTGAAAAAATCAAAACATTGAATTATTTTTTAAATATTATGATAAAATTCTTTAAATCAATTTAATTATTTTATAAATTATAAGATTCTTCGCAAGAATTTTAATGATTTTTATAACATTTTATTAATGTCATGAAAATGAATCATTTTTGCTTTTGATTTTTTGAATCAGTAAATTTTACCAATAAATTAGTAGAAATTACTATTTTTTAGTATTCAAAGAAATTTTATCATAATTCGAAAAGCAAAAGTCAGTCATTACTCTCTAAATTTGAATTAGAAATTTTTTTTAATACTTTCAATAAGTCACTCTTTTTTTGCTCTTGAATTAGTAAATTTTACTACTGAATTAGTTAAAAATTAGCATTTGAAAAGTAGGAATGACTATTTATTAGTAAAATTTAGTAATTCAAAACAAAAAGTCAGTCACCACTTTCTAAATTTGTATAAGTAAATATTTTTACTACTTTAAATTAGTGACTAATTTTTCCTTTTGAATTAGTAAATTTCACTATTAAAAAAGTAGAGACTAGAGATTATTATTTATTAGTAAAAGTTACTAAGTTTAAAGCAAATTTTCAGTCACTAATTTATATTAGTAAAAATTTTCCAATTATTTTGTATAGTTTAATTTGAAAATTTTTACTAATATATATTAGTGACTGAAATTTTGTTTTCAAATTAGTCAATTTTGTTAATTTAAAAGCAATAAGTCAATTAGTCATTCAAAACAAAAAGTCAGTCACGACTTTTTAAATTTGAATTAGTGAATACTATTACTACTTTGAATAAGTGACTGATTTTTTGCTTTTGAATTAGTAGATTTCACTAATTAATTAGTAGAAATTAGTATTTGATTAGTAGGAATTACTATGTATTAGTAAAATTTACTAATTTAAAAGCAGAAAGTCAGTCATTACTCTCTAATTTTGAATTGAAAATTATTTCCAGTAATTTGAATTAGTGGCTAATTTTTAGCTTTTCATTTAGTAAATTTTGCTAATAAATTAGTAGAAATCGGCATGTAATAGTATAAATTACTATTTATTAGTAAAATTTACTAAAAAAAGTGAGTCACTACTTTCTTAATTAAAATTAGTAAAAAATTTATTATTTACTAACTCAAATTTAAGGAGTAACATAAATTAGTAAAAATTTTATCTAAATCATATTTGTCGAGTAAAAAAAACACCCTCTCAGCTCACTTTTGATTAAAACGATTTCGAATCCTCAAAAAAAAAATCGAAAACATATTCTAAGCCAAATATTTAGCCAAAAGTCAAATATTCTCAACTAATGAAAATGTAAATTAATTAAAAAACCAAAAAAATCTTCATACAACGTGGCAGAAAAATTTTTTTCCCCCTGGTTTTCATTAATACGAGAAATGAAACTTGATTCATGCAGGCAGGGACATTGTGTGACATTTTTTTGCCAACGTTTTGATTTCGACTTTATTTGTTTCGCGAAAATTTGTCACCGTTGTGAGTGCTTACGCTGCCTTGGCATGAATCCAGTATAACCGTGAAAAGGGCATGGGAATTTATACTGCCATTATGTCTTGCCTGTGTACTCAAGCGAGATGGATTTTCGTATTAACCTTTACCAGCCCATCCTCTCTCTATGATTGATCATCGTCTGTTAATTAGTTTTTGGAAAAAATTTCATCAAACAATTAATTTATTTCTCAAATTGAAAATCAAATAGCTAAAATGTCAGTTTACTGTATTTTTTCTAAGTAAGTATTCTGCTAAAAAAATCGGATTTCTTTGACTGGAAAAGTATTTTCAATTTTTTTAAGTGGCATTTTTATTCAACTCACATTTTTACGATTCAACTCGAAAATTTATTTTTTGTGACTGAAAAAAGTCTTTTACTACTTCAAAAATGTTTATTTCACTGTAAAGTATTAATTTAACTGCAATTGTTTCATGTCTGACTGAAATTATTGTATCTGCTTAAAACTGTGACAATTTCTTATAGCTGACTAAAATTTATTTCTAATTGAAAAAAACCGATCATTAAGTTTTAAACGTTCAAATGAACGAAATTTTTTTTCTACTTGAATATTTTTAAAAATTTGGATATAAAAAAAAGAAGAATTAAAATTTAATATTTTCTTACTTATGATATTAATCTTTTTAACAAATAAAATAATTTTTATTATGAAATAAACAATTTAAAAAAAAATAGAAAAACTTCATCATTCATTTGAACGTTCCAAACTTTAGGTTCTTAAAAAAACTGTTTATTCAGTTTTTTAACCAAGAATTTAGTTTGTCAGACTGAAAAGTTGTCTACTAGTTAAAAATTAAATTTATTTTAATGTAAAATATGTATTAACTTTCAGACGTACGAATTAGTTTACTAGACTAAAAAGTATTATATTACAAAAAATTAACTAATTTATTATTTTGTTGAAATAATTTTTCTTACACAAAAAAGGGCACAACTGATTTTTTACTCAAAAATACAATTCGTCTGACTTAAAAATCTTCTACTATTTAAAATTTAAATTTATCTGACTATAAATTATTTTGATTTTCAATCAGTTTATTATTTTATAAATTATTTTGATTCTTAATCAGTTTATTATTTTATAAATTATTTTGATTCTCAATCAGTTTATTTTTTATAAATTATTTTTCTACAATTTCTTACGTTTGACTGGAATAATTTTTCAACGTAAAAAATTTTTCCTTATCAATTATTTCTCGTAGTAAACCTAATTTGACTGCCTTAAATTTTTCTGCTACTTAAAATTAGAATTTATTTTCCTTAAAATAATTTAATTATTCATTTTTATTCATTTTATTTTTTTATATTAGACGAACTAAATTTTTTCATAAAGAATAGAATTATTTTAATTAAAAAATTTAAATTTATTAATTAAATAAATTAAATTGAAATTTCTAAATTTATTAATTCATCTGACTTTTTTACTCGAAAATTACGACAATTTCCTGTTCCTTTAGCTTGGTATGGATTTTTTTTTACTTAAAACCATTTTTTACTCAACTGACTGTTTTACTCGAAAACTACTACAATTTCTTGTGTCTGAAGCTAATGATTTTTCTACAAATAAAAATACTCTCGTTTTCTGGTAGAATTTTCTTCAGAATTTTCTGATAGAAAAATCATTAGAGTCAGATACAAGAAATTATGGAAGAAATTTCCACTTAATTGTATTCATTAGCAAAAAATTTAGTTCGCCTTAAAAAACAAGAAAATTAATAAAACTGAATAAACAAACAAAAAGTATAAAGAAACAACGAAAAATAAACAAGTGAGAAACTATAGAGAAAAACAAATATTGATTTTACAAAAGCAAAATTAACTCAAGTGATTCAGTTGAAGAAAATTTGATTTCTGTTGGCGAGGGAAAGATTTCTCTTCATGGCAGTATAGTGTATATGATGAAAAAAAATATACATATATAAAGAAAGAGAGAAAGAGAGAGTGAGAGAGATAGAGAGATAGTGGGAAAATTTTAAGGAAACAAGAGTGAAATGCATTCCTGGGAATGATTTATAAATGATAACTAATTTATTAAATGTCACATCAGGAAGTCAAGAAGGGGATTTATCTTCGTCTGAGTCAAACAGGTCTCTGGAGAATTCTGATTAGTGATTTACGACCTTTCGGAATTGGAGGTAACCAGCATGCATGTGGAAAAGGAAGACCTGTCTCCCCCTGATTTCTAACCTGCAGCAGGTTGCTCGGCGCTTGGGGAAGTAAATCCTATCAGAAGTACTTAGAGTTTGGTACTGCCAACCTCTTAGTTGTGAGCCTCAGTCGACCGTGTAACTGGCAATGGCGTTACTCCACTAGTACGAGAATTTCTCTCTTTCTCTCTGTCTCTCTCTCTTTACTCTCTCTCTCTCTCTCTCTCACTATATTTCCAACTTTGATTGCTTAATTACGGTCAAAATACTTTCAAAAGTCAATCAGCCTCCTTCCTTTTACTCCCTCCTTCTCTAACTCATTATTTTTCTCTCTCACTCCTTGTTTCTCTTTTTCTCTCTTTCTCTCATTATTTTTCTCTTTCTTTCTCTCGCTTTTTGATTTTTTTCTCTTTCTCTCTCTCTCTCTTTTTGATTTATTTTTTTCTCTCTCTCCCTTCTTGGTTTATTTTTTCTCTCTCTCACACTCATTTTTCTCTTTCTCTCTCTTCTATTTTGATTTATTTTTTTTTCTCTCTTCTTTTTTGATTTATTTTTTTCTCTCTCTCTCTCTGACACTCAATTTTTTCGCTTTCTTTCTCTCTCTCTCTCTCTCTCTCATTCAACTCCATTTCTTGGTTCAATTCGACCCGAGAAGCAGAAATCTAATAAAAGAATTCCATATAATGAAAATATAAGTCGAATAATGCATAAACGCACTTGTGTAACAATATGCAACTAGAATTAGTTTTGCAAAACTTTTAATGAAGACATAAAGTGTTACTTTCTCGCGAAAGTGGCATTTCTAGTTGAGCTAACGAAATCCAAAAGTTTGCGGAAAATTGAGCTAACAATTTTCCGAGAATGACACGCCAAATGAAAACTGTGAAATAAACACTGTCAGAAGAATGAGATATGAGAAAGTTATTAAAAACTTGAACAATTTAATAATGTTTGAAAAAATAAACAATTCTTTCCACCTTTTGTGAATAGCAAATTGCAAATTGAAAATTAATTGTTTTGTTGATATTTAAACTATTTAAGACTATTTATTATTGTTTTTAACTATTTTTAGACAATTGACTTTAAGCCGCTAAAAAGTACAGTTGTTTTAGTGGAAATTAAATTTTTTCAATTTTTAATTTAAAATTTTCCGGAAACAAAGTATTTTTAAAAATAATATTTCTTATCCTTCTGTAGATTAATTATTTTCTTGAATTTCAAAATTAACTTCATTTCAGAATCAATTATGTTGAATATTTTTTTTATTTTTAGAATTCTTCGAGAAATTAATTAAAAATTAAATACGAAAATTGAATACTTTATAGCAATCGTAACTGGTAATTCATAATTTTTTGAGTTATTAAACTAAATTTTACTTACTAAAAATAGTTACTAATTTAAATTAGTGACTAATTTTTTTCTTTTGAATTAGTAAATGTTACAACTAAATTAGTAGAGACTATAGATTATTATTATTATTTATTAGTAAAATTTACTAATTTAAAAGCAAATTTTCAGTCACTAATTTATATTAGTAAAATTTTCCAGTTATTTTGAATAGTTTATTTTAAAATTTTTACTAATGTAAATTAGTGACGGAAATTTTGCTTTCAAATTAGTAAATTTTACCAATTTAAAAGCAAAAAAGTCAATTAGTAATTGAAATCAGTAAATGCTTTTACTAATTCAAATTTAGATCGAAATTACTAATAAATAGAAATTTTTATTAATTTATAAGTAAATAATTTATAATTTATTAGTCCATTTTACTAATAAATAGTAATTTAAACTAGTTTATTAGTCAAATTTACTAATAAATATAAAATATAAATTTTACTAATAAATAGTAATTTCAACTAATTTATTAGTAAAATTTACTAGTAAATAGAAATTTCGAATAATTTATAAGTAAAGTTAAATCATATGATGTAAGAAATTCTTAAAATTAAGTTTTAAAATTATTTGAAAATAAATCTTAAAACAAAAATAGATATTTTAGTAATTTCAATTTAAAAAGCTTCCAAATAGTTAGAACTTACTGTTAATTTATAATAATAATAATTGAATTTTTTGAAATAATTTCTGCAAAAGAGGAAAAAAATGATGAAGTGTTTTTATTAATTTTAAATACAATTATATTAAATAAAACAAGATTTTTGAAAAAATTTTAAACATTATCACAATTATTCGAAATCAAAATTATTACAATGATTAAATTTTAATTTTGAATAATTGTGATAAAAAATTCTAAAAATTCATTGTTTAAAAGTATTTTCCTGTAATTTTTAGAAAATGATTATATTTCTTAAAAGAATTTTTGGCCAATTTTAAAATCTACACAATTTAAAAAAATTTAAGACAATTTAAAAAAATTTTTTAAAGAATTTTAATTTAAAATTTTTACAATAATTAAAGTTTCAAAAACTCTCATAATAATAATAATTCAAAAATATGAAATTCTTCATAAAGTTTTATATGTAATTGAAATTATAATGAGTATAATTGAAGACATTAAAATTAATTGAATTTTTGTAAAGTTTTAATGAAAATAAAAATTCTAAGAATTAATTTTTTTAATAGTGTTTTTAAATATTTTTTTGCAGCTCATTTTTATTAATTATCATTTTTTCATTTTTATTTAATGATTGTTTATTAAAACTTTTGGGAATAAAATCATTTTCAAAATTTCCATTTAGAATCTTTCGAACTTTGATTTTCAAAAAGTTTAATTTTAATTATTTTTATTAAAATTTTACAAAAATTTCAACACTTAGGTAATTTATTGAGAATTAAATTATGATTAGAATTTGCTATTCGAATTCATCGAACATTGTTCGATAATAGTTTTAATTTTAATTATTATTAATAAAGTTTTACAAAGTTTCAATTATCCTTTTCAATTTCAATTATCAATAAAAAATATCCAATTAAATATTTCGAAAGTTTAATAATTGTCATAAAAATTATAATTCTTGCTAAAATTTGAAATGTTTTTTAAAAGATTTTTTAATCTTCTATTTTATTTAGAAAAAATAATTTTTTTATTAGTACAGAGATTTTATATTATCCGTAAATAAATTATGAAAAAAAACAGTTAAAAATTTCGTAATAAACAAGGAAACAAAAAATAAATAAATAACATTCTAATAAAAGTCATACATTAATATTAATTTCTCTAAAGCAAAGTGATTTAAAATAAAATTGATTAATAATCCCCAGAGAGGAAACTTAATATTGCACTGTATGGTTTCGAGATAGAAAAAAAAAGAAAAAGCACTCACACACAAGTCTTTTTTCTGCCATATATATGTCGACATTTGTCGTCCACATTCAAAAGGTAAATGGCGTTCCGCGTTACTTAGTTTTTTAACCGAGATTTATGGAAATTATGAGCGCAGCGTTAAAAACTTTTTCACTATACTTCTTTCCTCTACCCAAAAAAAAATATTATTTACAGAACTAGTAGCATTTATTTCTGAAAAAATTTTTCCAAACTTCTATATAATTGCACACTTTATTATTTCACATTCTAATTTCTAACTCAACTAAATTAATCTAAATGATAGTAGAAGTAAAATTACCCCACATTTGTAAAAATTAAATCCCCCAAAAAAATTTTCCTTGAAAAAGGGAAATATTTTCAAAAACTTTGAGAACAAATTTTATTTTAAAAAAAAATGGTTTAATTTTCCAAAGACCAGTGAATAAGGAATAATCTGTAAACTGTCAGCGCGTTACTATTATATAAAGAATAAAAAAAAACTTTTCTCTTCATGACAAATTTTTTATCATACGGTAAAGAAAGGAGTCTCTGTCTCTCTCTTTTTTTTACTCTTTTCTCTATGAGACTTAAAATAATCCCGCAGTTTTATTTTCGGTGGAGAAATATTTCCAAGTTCTCTAATGTGACAAGGACTAATTTTTATGACTAAATCCGACAAAATTCCGACAAGAATAACTCAACTGATCTCGGTTACCAGTCGCTATTATAATAATTAATCACGTAACAAAATTCCTCGCGTTCTTTAAATTTCCCATTGTTCGCAATATTCACTGTTGATGTTAGAATATATTTTTAATAGTTAATTATTTTTGAAGTCGGTTTAAAAAAAGAAAATTATGACCTGAAATTAAATTTTCTATTTAAAAATTTGACTAATTCTTTTTTACTCAAACAGTAAAATCGAAAAGGAAAATTAAAAAATACATTTAAAAATTGAACTAATTCTTTTTTACTCAAGCAATAAAATCGAAAAGGAAAATTAAAAAATACATTTAAAAATCGAACTAATTCTGTTTTAGTCAAACAGTAAAATCGAAAAGGAAAATTAAAAGAGGAAAAAATAAAAAATACATTTAGAAATCGAACACATTCTTTTTTTAGTCAAACAGAAAAATCGCAAAGGAAAATTAAATGAGGAAAAATTAAAAAATCCAACTATTTTTTTTTACTTAAACAATAAAATCGAAAAGGAAAATTAAAAGAGGAAAAATTAAAAAATCCATTTAAAAATTTGACTAATTCTTTTTTACTTAAACAATAAAATCGAAAAGGAAAATTAAAAGAGGAAAAATTAAAAAATACATTTAGAAATCGAACACATTCTTTTTTACTCAAACAGAAAAATCGCAAAGGAAAATTAAATGAGGAAAAATTAAAAAATCCAACTATTTTTTTTTACTCAAACAGTAAAATAGAAAAGAAAAATTAAAAGAGGAAAAATTAAAAAATACATTTAAAAATCGAACTAATTCTTTTTTACTCAAACAATAAAATCGAAAAGAAAAATTGAAAGAGGAAAAATTACAAAATACATTTAGAAATCGAACACATTCTTTTTTTACTCAAACAGAAAAATCGCAAAGGAAAATTAAATGAGGAAAAATTAAAAAATCCAACTATTTTTTTTTACTCAAACAGTAAAATAGAAAAGAGAAATTAAAAGAGGAAAAATTCAAAAATACATTTAAAATAAAAAAATTTTCGAATCGCAATAAAAATTTATTTTCTTCATTCATTAATAATTAATTTAATACAGTCGGAACAAAATAAATTTTATCGTTCGAAATGAAGTACAAACGATATAATTTTGTGGAGAGGAAATGAAAAAAAGCAAAAAACAAAAAACACAACAAAAATTCCCTACGCACAAAACAGTATATAGAAATTCCAACAGAGAATTTTGGCGAAAACAATTTTCCAGCATGTTACAGAGGCAAAAGTATAGCACAGGTGTGGCGCACCACAACAACGGTCGGAATTAATCACCCTGATAAATAATAATAACTGGACTCAGTCGCGCGCTTAGTTAGTTCGTTATTAATACGCAATTCATATTAAACAGGCCCCTCTTCTCGTCTAACCGAAACAGCGTGAAACTGAAATTTACCCATTACAACGTACACGTGTATTATAAATACATGTATGTATATAAATATATATATATATATATATATATATATGTGTGTATAATGTACACTACACAATTGAACATCACTTTGTTGTGTCATCGCATTAGTGTTAACACGTTAGTGTGGCTCAATTTCATTACACCCCCCGTTTTAGTATTGTGGTTTGTTCAGACATTCATTACGCATATCTAAGGCTTTTCAACGCATAACGCGTCAAAATTATGCATTTATACTCTCCATGGATTCACTCATTTTAAAAATCACTCTCTCAATTAGAAATTAATTTTTGCCGATTTTTATTTTTTGGAGAAATTAATAAATTTTGGGAGAAAAAGAAATTCACTTCAAATTAAAATTAGACCTACTTTTATTAATTCAATTTAGTACATTTAGTTTAAAATACAATTTTTAAACAAATTATTTTAACAAATTATAAATTATTATATACAAATATAATACAAAATAAAAGTTTGAACTTTAAACTGAATCGCAGTTAATTTATTCTTATTCATTTTCACTTTCTCTTTGAAAGGTTTTTATTTTCACTTTCACTTTCAACACAATTTTATTTTCATTTTTACATTATTACTTTTAACAATTTTTCCTTTCGTTTTTGCTTCGATAAATTTTTATTTTCAGTTTTAACTTTCTATTAGAATAGCAGTCAAACTAAATAAATTTTTATCAAGACGAATTTGAAAATAAAAGTGAAAATACAATTGAAAGTGAAATCTAACAAAGAAAAATTTATATAAAAAAAAAATCCATCAAAGTGGAAGTAAAAATGAAAGTGAAAATACAAATGAAACTGAAATCTAATAAAGTGAAAACGAAAAGGAAAATAACGGAAAAAAATAAGGAAAATAATATTTAAATAACAATAAAAATAAAATCTATCAAAGTTGAATTAAAGTGAAAATGAAAATTCAAATGAAAGTGGAAGCAAAATTTAAATAAAAATAAAACCCATCAAAGTGGAAGTAAAAATGAAAGTGAAATAATAAATGAAAGTGAAATCTAACAAAGTGAAAACGAAAAGAAAATTTAAAATAAAAATAAAACCCATGAAAGTGGAAGTAAAAATGAAAGTGAAAATGAAATTCTATCTCAGTTTATTTAAAAATAATACACTGAAATAAAAATGAATTTTTATCATCGATCACCTATTTTTTAATTCAGAAATATTTGTGTTCATATGTAAGAAAGGAAAAAAAAATATTTCCAAAGACGAATTACAAAAATTTAATATAAAAATAAATTGTTAAGAATAATAATCAAAAAGAATTTTCGTAGTTCAATTTTTTCACACTCCACAGTTATGCCAAAAAATTTTAAAAAACGTTAAAAAAAAATTCATCTGTTAATTAGGTTGATAAAAACAATTTTATTTGTAATGAAAAAAAAAATTTTTTAAAAGAGCAAAAACGGAAAATTTTTTGAGACAATTTTTTTGCACTAAAAATTAATGAAAATAAATAGAAATATTTAAAGAACAATAAATGAATATTTAAATAATAGACTTAACTTAAAAATTGAATAATGATTAATTAGATGAAAAAAAAACTTAAATATAAATATTACCTACAAAAAATACGTTTTCGAAATATTAAAATAACAAACTACTGAAAATATTGAAATACTTAATAAATAATTAAATAAAATAGAAAAAATAAAAATAAAAATAAAATAAATGTTTTAAAAATTTCAAAAATAAATAAATATTCCAGTTGAAATATTTTAAAAATTTCAATAAAACTATTTGAAATATTTGAAAAACAGAGAAAATGCCAATAAAAGTATTCGAACGAGTTTAAAAAATGCAAAAATGCAATAAAAATATTCGCGAAAAATGAGACTTTTTTCAAATTGCAAAGAATTCCATAAAATTAATTAAAAAGAAGGAAAAACGATTTTTTTAAAACTAATTCTCTTTCCCCCACAAATAAAAAAAAATTAAAATTCCTAATAAAAAAATAATAAATCAAAAAAATAATTCATAAAAAAATAAGATAACGTCAAATGCTAAAAGTTCCACTCAGTGAATGGTGTCAAACTGCAATAACTCCCTTTATGAGATCATAATGAGAAAACTTTGTACAGTGAATAATAATTTTTGCGTTGTATTAAAAAGTGAATTTTTATTTCATTCGTGAAGAATTATTACAACAATAACAAAAAAAAAGAGAAAGTACTTTATACGAAATAACTCACTTGAGCACGTCTTCGTGAACAATAAAAGTACTTAAAAATCAAATGAAGTAAGAAAGTAGACAATAGAACTTTGGAATTAATGACGAAACAATTATGACATACAGCCATCTTGAAGTAAATGTCTTTCTTCTTTGAACATTTTTTTCTTTACATAAAAAAAAGAAAAGGAAAATAAAGAAAAAACATGACAACAATAATGATAATAATAATTTCTATTCTTGATAATATCTACTTCTACGTTTGTTAGAATAGTTCGCGAGAGAGAGAGAGAAAAAGAGACAGATAAGCTTTTAATTTTACGTTTCTGTCCTGGCGTTGACAATGCCTTCAAATTAAAGGACTCTTCTGTATGCTTCAACTATTCAATTTTATATAATCATACTAAAATAAACCAAGTCTTTCTGTAGACTTACCGTCAGGTATTTAGCATCTTCAATTACAATCAATATTTTTAAATTCGAGTGTTTGGATTTTAATTAAGAAATTCAAGTGCAAATTAAGAACTCTACTGATTGGATGCAATTAAAATTGGTTCTTTTCGTAAAGAGGGGGAGAAATTTTTTGTTCTACTTATATATTTGGAATCAAACTTTTTTCTATTTTTAAAATATTATTTTTACAACTGTTTTTCGACAACAAAAACATTTCTATTCCTATCAGTCAAAAGAAGTTTCACTTTGAACCTTCACCCATAAAAATCTTCATTTTCTATTTTTACCCAAACAAATCTAACTTTAAACTTTCACTCAAAAAATTGTCACTTTTAACTTAAGCAAAAAATTTCCACTGCCAACTTCCACTTAAAAAAGTTCTCACTTTCAGCTTTCACTCAAATAAATTTTCACTTTAAGTTCCACTGGAAAAAAATTTTCACTTTCAATTTCACTCAACAAATTTCCACTTTCAACTTTTACATAAAAATAATTTCTTTTTTAATTTTACCCAAAAAATTTCCACTTTCAACTTCCACTTTAAAAAATTCTCACTTTCAGCTTTCACTCAAATAAATTTTCACTTTAACTTCCACTGAAAAAAATTTTCACTTTCAATCACACCAGAAAAAATTTTTACTTTTAATTTCAACTTTCACTCAAAAGAAAACTTTCACTTTCACTGTCACCCATAAAAATCTTTATTTTCTATTTTTACCCAAACAAATCTAACTTTAAACTTTCACTCCAAAAATTGTCACTTTCAACCAAAACATTTTAACTTTTAATTTTATTTTTTGGGTGAAATTGAAAATATTTTAGATGAAAGTTGAAAGTGAATATTAAAAAAGAACATTTTTTAGTTAAAAGTGAATTTTTTTTGGGCTAATGTTGACAAAGTTGAAATTTTTGGGTGAAAGTAAAAATTTTTCAGGTGCAATTAAAAGAACAAAATTTTTTTAAGTGAAAGTTGATGGTGAAATTAAAAGGAAAATTTTTTTGGGCTAATTTTGACAAAGTGGAAATTTTTGGATGAAAGTGAAAGTGAAAATTTTTCAGATGCAATAAAAAGAACAACATTTTTTTGGGTGAAATTGAAAGTGAAATTTTTTTTGTGTGAAATTAGAAGAAAATTTTTTTTTTGTGTGAAACTTGAAAGTAAAAGTTCCGTAAAACGCTCCCCAGAATCAATTTTCAAATCAGTTTATTTAAATAAAAAAATAAAAGCATAAAAATTCCCTCCAAAAGAAATTCGTTTACTAAAAATAAAATTCGGTAAATAAAATTGACAAAAATTGAACGAGAAATTTTTTTTATTTCTTTTTTTTTAGAGAGAGAAAAAATTCAATCCTTGTTAGTTTGTCTACTAGTGTTATTTCAGTAGTAAAGGCTGATTTTGGTCAGCCAACGGCGGCGTGGCACTTGCTTCTAGACAGAATTCAGTTGAACGAATCTGATCAAAAGGAGGATGATTCTTATCGGGCGTAGACGTAAAATAAGAAAAATCCTCAAGAGTCTGGGTGTATGTACTTTTTTTTGTCCATTGATCACTGGCAACGCCAGAAGGAAGAGAGAGAGAGAGAGAGGAAAGTCATTTCGTAAATTTAGCAATCTGTCGAGTTTCTCAAACGGAATACGATTCCCGAAGTACAAAGAAAAATTTCTTTCTTTTTTTTTAATACACTCTTCAAAACTACTTTTCAAAAAGAAGAAAAGTTTAAATAACAAAAGGAGGAGGAATTTTAGTAGTTTGGAAAAAATTATTTTTATTTTTTACCCTTTAGGGATTAAAACTGTTTTTAAAAAAAATAGAGAGAGAGAAAAAGAGAGAGAAAAAAATTGAAAGAAGTTTAAAAAAGAAACTTTAATAGCCAACACATGTAACGTCAAGAAATTGGAGAGGAGAAAGAAATCTTTTTCTTTTTCAGAGAGAAATTACCTTTAGAGGAACAAGATCAAATCATGAAAAGAGGGTGCACTCTATATATGTTTTCCAATAAGAAACTGTTTGACATCAAATTCTGCGTCGCCAAGAAACGGCTGCGTTTTTTGTAATCGCTTTGAAAGCTGATACACATTTTTTCGAAAATTTAACTTTCTTTTATTTTTTTTTAAATCAAAAATTTGATTTTGGCTTTTAAATTCAAACTCGGATTTTTCTGACTTCATCGAAACTGTAAAAAATATAATAATAATAATTTATTAATTTATTAATTTATTAACTTGTTAATTTATTAATTTATTAATTTATTAATTTATTAATTTATTAATTTATTAATTTATTAATTTATTAATTTATTAATTTATTAATTTATTAATTTATTAATATATTAATTTATTAATTTTTTTAATTTATTAATTTATTAATTTCTAATCAAACTGTTTAAGTTTAAAAAATTCTTATCAAAGATCAAACTATATTGAAAAGCAATTTTTACAAAGTGAGAGAGGGGAGAGAGAGAGAGAAAAAATTTTCCAACTTCTTTATTTGACGTGTTCACTGACTCTATTTTCCATCCTATAAGCCGCAAGCACATCGAAGATAGTTTACCGACACGATCGGCTAGTAATATATCCGAAAAAATTGATCCAACTTTTTACACAAGTTTTCGATTTTAAATTACACTCTCGAGTCAATTCGCGAAAAAATTTTCATCTTTCTTCCTACTTTTTAAAATTCATCACGGAGCAGGATATTCTAAGATTGGCAACAAATTCTTCTTTCTAAATATTTTCGCTATTTTCCCTAAAAAAAAAAAAAAAATAATTTCTCTAAAACTTAAAAGAAATTAAAGAAAATTCATAATGAGATAAATAATTGAGGATAATTTATTTAATAATGATAATTTATCTAAAAAGTACACATTTTTAAAGATAGAAATTTTTAAAGACAGAAATTGTTAAGAGAAAGAAATATTTTCAAAAAAGAAATATTATCAAAAAAAATATTTACAAGAAAACAAATATTTTTTTCAAAGAAAGAAATATTTGTAAAAAAGAAATATTTACAAAAAATAAATTTTTATGAAGAAAGAGGTTTTCAGAAGAAAGAAATAGTTTCAAAAAATAAATATTTACAAAAAAAAATAATAATAAAAAATAAAATTAAAGAAATAAATATTTTCAAAAAAGAAACATTTACAAGAAAACAAATATTTTGTTTCAAACTAAGAGATATTCGCTAAAAATAAATATTTTTTACACCCAGAGAAAAATTTTATTTAGACCATTAAAAATTTATTCTAAACAAATACCTAAAAAAGTCTACTTTATTCTGAGTCAAATATATTTTTTCTCTGGCCGTAAGAAAAGAAATATTTACGAGAAAACAAATATATGTAAAAAAAATGTTTATACAAAAAGCGAATAATATTACGAAAGAAATAATTATGGGAAATAAATATTTTATATTGAGGAAAATAAATATTTAGAAGAAAAAAAAGGACAATTCAAATGATGTTTAAATATTTAAATTTTAGTCCTTTTCTTTTAACTATTGAATGTTATATATAATACACTTTCCCCCCCGAAAAAGGTCAGTATTCACGAAACCATTTGGAGATAAAAAGTGGATAAGATAAACGCACACATATACATATAAGATCTAATCCCTTGAGATATTAAGAGCATATCCCATAACCTTTTACTGTACCAGGAAGATTCGCACTCCCGGGTCTTTCTTTCGAAAGAAGCTTATATAATATTTTATGTAAAAAATGATAAGAATTGAATCAACTTATTTATTAAATTTATGTCAACTCTCGAGTAACTTTCAAATTGACCGCAACGCGCAGAGGGAAGTATTTTTTTCGTGAGGAAAAATGCAGTCAAGAAAATATTGATCATTTTTTCCAAAATTGTTATTATTATTATTATTATTAATAATATTTTTATGATTTTCCTTATTTTTATTTTTTGTATTTTTATTACTATTTTTCGTTCTACTTATTGTTAGTATTATTATTAAATTATTATTATTTATTTATTTATTTATTTATTTATTTATCTAAGTAGTAAAATTTGTTTAAGTAGTAATTATTCTCAATATTCATACTGTTATTATATTCATTGTTGTTAAAATTATTATTATTACCACAGAAAATTGTATTCAATTTCAAAACACATTTTCATATCGATTTTATTTCGTGACAGTCCCTGAATTCAAAATACTTGCAAAAATATTTCTTTCACTTTTGTTCGTCTTTTTTCTCCCCAATAAAATTCCTTGAAAAAAATATTTTTAACAAACATTTTTTAAAAGAAAATAAGCTCTAAAGCTAAAATTATAAATTCCAAAGTTTTTGAACTAAAAATAGAGAGAAATTTTTTAAAGAATCAAACAAATAGTTAAAAAAAATTTAATAATCAAGTGAAAATTAGTCGAAGAAACAAAATAAATTTATTTTAAACATTTCGATAGTAAAAAAAAACAAAAATACTTTTGCATACTTCGATAGTAAATAAACAAAAATACTTTTAAATACATTGATAGTAAAAAAACAAAAATACTTTTGAATACTTCAATTGTAAATAAAAAAATACTTTTGAATACTTCGATAGTAAATAAACAAAAATACTTTGGAATACTTCGATAGTAAATAGATTAATAAACAAAAATACTTTTGAATACTTCGATAGTAAATAAACAAAAATACTTTTGAATATTTCGATAGTAAATAAACAAAAAATTTTGAATACTTCGATAGTAAGTAAACGAAAAAATCTAAAACAAATAAAAAATGAGAAAAACAAATAAACAAATTAAGTAAAAAAATAGAAGTGAAATAAATTTTATTGAAGCCTTTGACATTAAAAAAAGGAAAAAATTACTAACAACAATCAAGAAAAAAGTTAGTAACAAATAGAAAAATAATAAAATTAAAATAAATTGCATTGAAAACTTCCAACAGTAAATAAAGAAAGTAGTAAAAAAAGGACAAATAAAATCAAGTAAAAAATAAGCAAATTAACAAGTTTACTTGACTATTTATTCTTTACTTGAATATATTATATTTTTTACTTGACCATTTATTTTTTACTTGACAAGTAAACAAATAGAAAAAAATATTTTCAAACACTTTTAACAATAGATAAAAATTTTTTTTTATTCAAAATAATAAATGAAATGAAAATAAATTTCCCCCATCTTCTCGAACTAATGAAAAATGTAAAGTGAAATATAATTGAAACAATTCGGATATGAGAGTGACATCGATTTAAGAGAAGCGTTTCTTGGAATAAATAATGTGGTCCCGGGAATAGAGTTACCGCGTTAACGTCGCCATTTCCCATGCATAATGCAAAATGCGAGAAACACTCGTCTCGATGGAAGTTACAGTAAATCGGATCTCAAAACTCTCGATACATTGCGGGGTTTTGAGTTGCGTTTGCATATAAATAATATTGCCAGCTAGCTCTGTCAAATCATAAAGTTGTCACAGAAGTAAAGTTTTACATCTTAGCAATATATGTGTGTACATGGAGAAGAAAATACATCTCATATTCTTATCTATATACATTTATATTGATTGCAAAAATCTATAAAATGTAAAAAAATACAAAATCGTGAAACTATTTCTTAATACAACGCGATATTTTATTATTTGTTTTTTTTTTTTTGGAGGAAAATTTTATTCCTTATCAGAAGATCAAGAATAAAATTTTCCTCCAAAAAAAAAAACAATAAAAATAATAAATAAAATTTATTAATAATAATAATAAATAAACAATAATATTTGTTTACAATTTGTTGCTGTTGCAATAATTATTTCCTTATTTTTATTATTCTTTGTAGTATTAAATTATTTGAAAAAATGTTTACTGTCTTAATTCGTTGCTCACAATAATAATTTATTAATTTTTTTATTATATTTATTATATTTATTTATTATATATTTTTTTAAATTTTATTATTTCTTTAATATTAGTTCATAGAGTTCGTAAAATCTACTAATCGAAACAATAAACAGTAATTGAAATAACAAATAACAAAGATTACAATAATATTAATTATACTAATAAAAATAATAATTAGTAATGAAAATTATTAAATATTGAAAAAAATTGTTACTGTTGCAGTTCGTTGCTGTTATAATAATTAAAGTAAATTATCAGAAAAATAATTCAAAGAAATAAAAAACAAAAATTGAAAATAATAGCAAAGTTTAAAGAAACAGAAAACAAAAACTATTGTGAATAATAATAAAGATAAAAAAAGTTTTAAACCAGTTTTCTTACAAATCATGTTTTTAAAGGAAACGACATTTTTTTGCTAAAAAAAAATTTTTTTGGGAAAATGAGCTTTTAATTTTGTTAATTTTTTATTATTACTATTATTATTATTCTTATTGTTGTTTTTATTATTATTATTGTTTTTATTTTTATTATTGTTTTTATTATTGTTTTTATTATTATTATTGTTTTTATTATTGTTTTTATTATTATTATTATTATCATTCCTTTTTTATCTGCAGGCAAAGAATTCAGAAGAAAAAATGATCATGGCGTGATATTCAAATCCATTCTACTGAAGCGACTCATTCAACATTGATTATAACAAAGGAAAGAAAAACTTTTCTGTTTTTGTATCAAGGGAGTGATTTCGTGTTTGTCCTACAGGTATTGAAGTTTACAATAGAAGTGCATAGATCAGATCCCTAATGCGCACGCTTCAATTAAGAACCGTGTCGCAACTGAGCGAGAGAGAGAGAGAGAAAGTACACCAACTGCAAATCCAATGTCGGAACTTTTAGTTTTTCATCACCCGAAAGTTATATATTTATATAACAGTTTGTTCAAATTTCTACTTTTCTTTCTCTTTCTCTCATTTTTTTTCTGAACTATTATAAACTAACAACAATTTTTCACAATTTATTTTTTCCCCATGTTTATGAATTCATAAATTCGCATAAATTTATAATCAAGCGAAAAATGGAGCGAAAATAATTCCCATAACTATCATTGTTTTTGTAGCTATTAAATTAAATAATACTCTTTTTGTTTCTATAATTTTGATTGTATTTTTAAAAAAATTAGGTTACGAATTTATTAGCAAAAAATTTTTTTTTATTTTAAATAAAAAACACCAAAGTTAACGATTTGTAAAAATTCAACGAATTTAGCTTCTTCAGGGAGAATAGTAAGTTAGTTACTAACTTAGTTACTAACTAACTTATTAACATGGTTACTAAATTCAATTGTGATCAAAAATTTTGAAAAAATTCTCGTCAAAATTTCAATTTTCTTTATAAATAATAAAATTCTTCTCTGATATTCAATTATTTTACAAAATTTCAATCAAATTCTTGTCAAAATTTCAAATATTTTTAAAAGTTTTCTAAAATTCCATAACTTTCAATATCTACTATTTCAATAAAATTTTCCAAAAGAATTCCATTATTAAAAAAAATTTGATCACAATTCTACACAAAAATTCAATTATTTTCATAAATAATAAAATTTTTTACAGGAAAAAACTTATTAAAATTCGTTCAAAGAATTTGATGATTTAAAAAATTTGTTGATAACATTTTTTATGAGAATTTAATTTCAAAAAATATGAAATTAATCAATTTTTTTTTGTATTCAAATAATTGAATTCTTGTCGAATTTACTAATAAAAATGGTTTTAAAAATGAATTTCAGTTAAAGTTTTAAAATATATGTAGTATTAAAAGCACTATAACACGGATTTTTAGAAATAATTAAACTTTGAGAAAGTTTCAAACTAAAATCATTGAAATTCTTCATTTTTCATATATTTTTTACAAAAAATTCTGTAGAATTAATTATTTTTAACAGTTTAATAGGATTTTTATTGAAATTATTTCAAGTTTTTATTTTTCAATAAATGTTTAATTGCAGAAATGCCAAATAATTGAAATTTTGTAAAATTGAATTGTAAACGAATAAATTCAATTATTTTGCATACAATTATAATTTAATTCCTTGAAAAAATTAATCATGTTCATGCAAGTTTTAATAAAATTCGACAGAAGAATTGAATTACTAAAAAATTTGTTACTAAAATTCTTTATAAGAATTAAATTTTGAGAAACATTCAATTATTCAATAAATTATTTACTTTTGCATTTAAAATATTAAATTCATGTCGAATTTTTTAATAAAAATTGATTTTCATTTCATAAAAATGAAATTAATTAATTAACTAATTAATTTCAGTTAAAATTTTAGATTATAATGGAATATTTAAAGAAATATAGAGTGGACTTTTTTGAAATAATTGAATTCTGAAATTAATATTTTTGAAAAAATTTAATTGAATTTTTTAAAATATTATTTGAAGTTTT
This sequence comes from Leptopilina myrica (nomen nudum), assembly GCA_032872475.1. Taxonomy (NCBI): domain Eukaryota; kingdom Metazoa; phylum Arthropoda; class Insecta; order Hymenoptera; family Figitidae; genus Leptopilina; species Leptopilina myrica (nomen nudum). Next base: position 10,778,183 of record CM065459.1, read on the forward strand.
TTATTTTCGAATATGCATTTAATTAAAGAATTTTTGAATAATTGAAATTTCGTGAAATTTATTATTTAATTATTATTAAAAATAATAGTTAGAAAGTAAAATTGTAGTTAAAAATTTTTGAAAATAATAATTGAATTAAAATAATGAAAATAATTTTGAACAAGTATAATATTCTTGTAACATAAAATGTAGTTGATTTTAAATTATTTATAACCAACTTTTAAGTTTAAATCAAACATAACATTTTTAAACATATTTTTTGTTCAAATCAAAGTAGAAAATATGTTTGAATTAAATATAATTATTCAAACAAATAATATTTTTGAATCAAAGCAGTAGTTATTTTCTATATATTTTGATTACGCTTACAAACTAATTTCAACTACACATTAATCCTTAAAATTATTTTTCTATTTAAATTAAGTATAATGTTTTCTCAGTGTATAAAAAAATTCAATAAACTAAAATTTCATTCATTGTAAAAAATTTAATTTAATTCAAATTAGTTTGTAAGTTTAATCTTCATATATAGCAAATATCTAATGCCTTGATTCAAAAGTATTCTTTGTTTGAATAATTATATTTAATTCAAACATATTTTCTGTTACGGTTTAAACAAAAATTATGTTTAAATATTTTATGTTTGAATCCAACTTAAAAGTTATGATTATAAATAATTTAAAAACAATGACAATTTATGTTTGATTTCAATATATAATCTCTTAAACTGAACCAGAAAATATGTTTAAATTAAACTTAAATATATTAAAGTGGAAGAATTTAACAATCATCCGAATCAATCTCAAAATAATTCTTTTAAGCTCTTGAGTTTCATATGCTTTGATATGTTCTTTGATTATGTTCTTTGATAATTTTAAATTATTAATTAATTTGAAAAAATATTTTCTGAAAAAGCAGGTTTCTGTATTTAGGATGGCTGTGCTGTCGATGCATATGAAACTCAAGAGCTTAAAAGAATTATTTTGAGATTGATTCGGATGATTGTTAAATTCTTCCACTTTAATATTAGTAATAATTTCCGAATGATAGATTCACTCTCTTAACTAAACTTAAATATGTTTGACTGTATAGCAAAGATATTTTAAGTTTGATTTAAACAAAATTTGTGTGAATCAAATAATTTTTTTTCTCAGTGAATTGCAAAATACTTTTACAAAATTTAATATACATTTTCTTTTAGTGTAGTAATAATAATAAATGCCTAGTAATAATAAACCAATTAACTCAACAAAAAAAAGGGACTAAAACTCCATGTTTGAAGAATGAATCACTAACCTTGGCGAACCTCTCCTGCGTATCAAGGATCTCGATAAAAAGCGAGACCTTGTCGTCGACAATCTTGAAACCATTTCTAGGCTGAGCGAGCAATTGCTGTATCGCTTGCGATGTTGATAGTGCATTAGCCGGACTTGTAATTGGCGTTGATGCCTTCCCGCTACCAACAACATTGCCAGTGCTATTCGATCCATGTAAATGCGTGCAACCAAGAAATATTGGATTTCCATTAGGCGAAACACCACACGTAAAAGGACGAAATGGTTGTCCATGAAATGTGGGACTAGGTCGTGGACCATTCGTTCGTAACAGTGTTTGTGCCGACGGTAATGACAATCTTCGCACTGCACTTTGCTGCTGCTGTTGTTGCTGCTGCTGATTCTGTTGAATCGTTTGCGATGGTGACTTGAGTAATTGATAATCGCTCGAGGCCGAGGGCAATGAACGATAACCAGAATCAGATGGCGATGCCGGTGGTAGCGGTGCGCCTTGTGGCGTTGACGCAATACTGTGGGGTCTTTGACGCAATGACGAGCCAGGTGTCCAGGTATTACAATTACCGGGATTAGTTAAAGTGGTCAGAGCTGGTGTTTGGCTCGTGGGCGTGGGTGGCTGGGGATGGGGAAGAGTTGAGGCGTAGGCGCGACGTGGTACGGGTTGATGCAACACCATGTTGGAAGCGCCCCATTGAATTGGCTCGCCTGGTGTCCTAGGGGTCGGAGGCATTGAGCCTGTTGTTGTTGTTGTTGTTGATGATGTTGATGATGATGGGGGTAAATTGTTCGTGCTGACATTTGGTGTCGTTGCAATGCTGTGTGGTCGCCTTGAAAGATGCTGTTGGAGTTGGCCATTCCATAGAGATTGAGGTGGTACTGTATTGCGAGTTGTGGGGCCCAATTTGATGTCTGAAAGCGGCTCCTGTTGGCCATTTGATAGCGATACGGGAGTGTTGGCGGTGGAGTGGGAACGCCGTTGTAGAATTGAACCGGGACTGATTGATGATGTAGGCCAAGGTTGCTGACTGTTGGGTGTCGTTGATGAATTTGTGGCTCTTCCGGCGTATTGGCTAATTGCATGGAGGTTCGCGAGGTTGTATGGTGGAGCGGCAATACTATGAGGACGCCGGGCTGCTGGTTGTGATAGCCCGTTGGGAGTAGAGCGAATTTTATTTGTGCTGGATGCTGGTATTGGTGCTGGCGGGGTGTAGAGCGAGAATCCATTGAGACTCGGACTGCGTGATGGCAATTGGTTGATGGTGGATGATTGGAGATTGTTGTGCTGTTGTTGTTCATTGACGAGATTGTTGCGAATTGATGACGACGAGTGTGATGGGGCGGGAGGTGGTGGTGGTGTTGAGTCAAGATCTTCAAGTTCGGTGGTATCGTTCCAGGAGGGTAGGATTGATACTGTTGGTGTGGTTGTTGTTGATGATGGTATTGAATTGATCTTTGAATGTTGGGATAGTTGATTGAAGGTTGTCTCGTTGAGGGAAAGTTTTGGTGAAGGAGGCTGGAGTCGGCGTCCACCGACGCCAGTTGTGATTTGCTGCAGATGACGATCATTCAAATTAGCACGACCATTGAAATTGAGGTAGAATGCTGTACTTGATGTAAGATTCAGACTAGTTGGCTTCTGCTTCACTCCGCCGTTGGTATGCGGAGGTGCTGCAGGTTTCGGTTCGCCCATTTGCACTTTCAATTAACCCAATCAGGTTGTCAATTCTTCATTATTTCTCTATTTCCAAGTTTTCTTTAATTCTTTACTTGGTTATACCCTTTAATTCTCTATTTCAACAAAGAATTTCTATTTTTAAAACAGACTGAACTTCCAATTGAAGTGGATGTACTCGTACTGAAAGTATCAGTTAATGTTTGCTGCGAATATTGAAACGCAGAACCACGAGTGTAAAGGGATAAAAAAACGTCATCTAAATTGAGGGGAAAATGTTTTATAACTTTGTTTAGTTGCGACTGAAGCACGTTTTACGAGACATTGTTGCTGTCTCGCGGAATCGATAAGTAGGATGCTTTTAGAGAGCGTTTAAGCGTTTAGTTTGGTTTCCTCGAGTCGTTGGCACGTTTCCAGTCTTCTTAGTGGTTTAGCAATCCAATGTTGTCGCTCGACGAGTCGTAAGGACGTGACGGATTTCTTTGGTGGGGAAAAAGACTCCTTCGGTGTTGTGATATTCTAGACATTATTCGTTCGTTGTAGTGCACTGAGACGTTTACACTTTGCAATTCGCACACCGGCTTTTCACTTATTATTTGTTTCCCTATTCTCATGACGAGGGGGAAAGAGAGATAGACGACCGTTTTCTCGTTACACACTCTTCAAAAAAAAAAAAAATGAAAAAACAACTTTGTAGGCCTTTTCAAAATCTCGAGATTTCCACTCACACGTTCCAGAACATCACTTATCTTTTTATTTCTTTCTAGTCACAGATTTTTTTGCTCTTCCTAACAGTATCCTAACACTATCGTCACTTTAATCTTCTTACTGTTTCGGATTTCTTACTATTATTTCGGACGTTACGGCATGAAAATTCCTTTTTGTTTCTTAATTATCGGTATTTAGAAGTAAATTCCCTAGCATTGTTTCGATGTGACATCGATGTAAGCGTTTTACACTCTTTGCACCACACTTAACAACCTTTCTATTCCTCGGCACAGGTACGTTAATCAACTTAGTAAATAGTGCAAGAAACTTTTTTATTGAAGGTATTAAAAGTCGCTTTTTGACATATAAACTCTTTTTCTCTGGAACATGAACTACAACATTCAACTAGTAACAGGTTATCGTTTAAGGAATTCGTTGATTAATGATAAAACAAGGCTCAACAACTTTAACTGTATATATATATTTTTTTTATATTGACACAAATTCCGTCATCCACGCACTAATATTTTTGTAACACTCCAAACGAGCCCCCGGAAAAATATAGAGAGAGAGAGAACGAATGTAAAAAACATTCCCGAAGGATATAAATCAACTATGAACCAGAATCATCAACATTATTCCCGTAAAGACTTTGGAAATTGGGATAAATAATTTTCAATTTGAATTTTTGTCTTTCCTCGACCTCTGAATGGGTCGCGGATTAATAGAGTCTGGAGCATTTTTTTGGTTGGATAATTGAAAAAAAAAATCGCCGTTGAGATGATTCTCGTGACAGCGATTTGAACAGTCAGTGATCACACACTCGGAAGCAACTCTCGTAGACCGAGGGAGATTGGAGGTTAGCCGGTTTCGCGTGGTTGCCGTGCCGGGGGCGGAGTGGCATGTACCTCTTTTGGTGGCGGGATTCAAGCCGCGGAGCACACGCCTGCGCCGCGTATTACTTCCACCCCCGGGTTCTCTGGAGCATCGGTACGCCTATGTTCTCCAGCCTCTCGCACTCCACTTCTGGACCGATTCGCAGTATTTCTCTCTTCTTCTTCTTCTTCTTCATCTTCTTCTAAATTCCACCTCTCTGTCTCTCTCGTTTCTCCTTCTCCCTCTGAGCTTTTCTCTCACTCTTCTTCTCTCCTCTTCTATTTTCTCCCCCCTCTTTCTCTTTCTGCATCGCTTTCGTGCATTGCACCAACACTAGCAGACAGTGTATCCGTCTTTCGTCGCCGCGACGTGAAACGCCGACGCACAACTATTCCGCAAACGGACAAGACCACCGCACTGTCTCGTTTTCCTCCCCCTTTCGTGCCACTGGCACTGGAATATGTCCCACAAAACGCGCAGACCACGGCACGTTGCCCTCGTGCCACTCCACACGAGATCCCGTCAACATCTCTCTCTCTCTCTCTTTCTCTTTTCCTCCACTTCTCTTCATCTCCAACTCTCCTTTTTTTTCCCTCATCTTTATTGTCTACTCGACATTATGCTTTTATTCGAATTAGGAATGCCTGCAGCATTTTCAAAACACACGCTTTTCCAAAAAAAAAGAAAGAAATACTTCACTTTTTTTGAGGCCAAATTCTAATTAAAAGAAGAGAGCAGGCTTTTTATTTAGTTTTAGAGAATATCAAAATTTTCCTTTTTACACTGTTACCTACAAAGTATCAAATTGCGACACTGTTAACTTCAAAGTATCAAATTGCAACGAATTGATAGCCAAAATGTGGATCAAATAATAAATTGATCTGAATTTTTTGGCATCATTTTGATCCATTTAGAGATCATGTTGACATTTTGAGAAAAACAGTGTTTTTATACTGTGAATAAAAAATTAAAGAGGGGAAGAAAATTTAAGGAGCAATAGAGAGAGAAATTTTCGTAAATTCGTAAAATCAAATTGTCACCAGTAAAATCAAAGTTTCGTGACGAATTTATAGTTTGAATTACACACCAAATAGAGATTTGATATCTTTCTCTAGAGTTGAAGGTATAAATCCTTGAAGCAGGTGGTATAAGGATAATATGATTTTTACTCAGAACGAAATAGCTTTTTATTCCTATATATATATATATCACAAAAGCATCAGATGTAATGTGTGCCTTTTCACTTTTTTATAGTTATGGCGAGCACAGTAAGAAATTATTTCCTCGCCTCTACTTGTGATAAACCTAAATAAAATTATGCAATTTGTATTTCACATTGCAATAAAGGGAATTATTTCCTATATTGAATTCCAATAGGGGTCGAACAATTTCTTGTTTCTTTCACTATTACTATTTATATCGGTTCAGCAATTTTTTTTTCTTTATTTATAATTGTTATTAATTCCGGGTGGAAAATAGTTTAGTTTTCAAAATTTATGCATTTTAAACATGGTAAAAAAATTATTTAAAAACTTGTAAGACAAAATTTAAAGAAAAATTTATAACATTCTAGTTGAAAATCGTAATAATTAACAAATAGAAATTAAGTATTTTTTCCTATAAGATGTTTCAAATTTTTTTTAAATGTTTTATAAATGTATTATTTTTTTGTGTAAAACTGATGCAAATTATTTTCTTTTCAAAGAGGAACAGAATTTCGTTCAAAAATTGAGATAAGAAGTAGGAATTTTATAAAATTTGTTCTTCTTAAAAAAAAATTAATTTTATAAACAGAATTTTAACTAAGAAAACAAAAACTATTTTAAATAGTTTCTATTTTCTAATCTTATTTTAACAATTTTCAACTTTTATCAAAATGATGAAATTTCAGGAACATAAATATTAGACTCTCTGAATTTCAATTAGAAAAAATGTTTACTAATTTGTTTACTAACTGACTTTTTGCGTTTAAATTAGTAAATTTTACTAATAAATAATCATTTCTACTAATACTAATAAAAAACTAATAAATAGCAATTTCTACCAATTTATTAGTAAAATTTACTAATTTAAACGCAAAAATTCAGTCGCTAATCAAATTAGCAAACATTTTTAATATTTAAAAATTTAGAGAGTCTAATATTTATTTTCCTGAAATTTCTGAAATTTCATCATTTTTGATAAAAGTTGAAAATTGTAAAAATTAGTTTAGAAAATAGAACCTATTTTAAATATTTTCTGCTTTCTTAATTACAATTCTGTTTATAAAATTATGAGTTTCTTCTTACGTGAAGAATCTTTTTACTACGTTTTTTATGTTTGAATTTTGGTAGAAAATATTAATTTCAAATTAAAAAATTAATAATTGTGTTTAATTTTTTAAAATTCTTATTTAAAGATAATAATGTTAGAAATTATTGAAAAGAAAAAAAATTTGGTTCATTTGAATGTTCAAAACTTTAGAGACATAAAGTTCACGTTTATTCGAACAATTTTTTTTTTTAATAAAAAATTAGAGAATATTTTTTTCGAAAAAGTGCACTTTAACCAACTATTTTAAACCCCAAAAATAGGTATAAAATATAGAAAACTATAGTCAAGGGCAAATATACTTTAAAATCTGAAAATTTTTTTATTTTACATATTATTTTATATTTAAAACCTAGAAATTTATATTTTTTAAAGCATAGCCACATTCTTTGGTCCTAAACTATTTTTTACCATCCGCCTTTGGATTATGTTATTAATGTAATAATAATACTAATAATAATAATGAAAATAATAATAATCATAAAAAACCAATTCCAAAAACTACAAAAAGAGCATAAATCTAGAAAATAAATTATACAGATTCATATTCACGTTTACGTCTAGAAAATAAATTATTAAGGTACTCTTCATGAAAGCAGAAGCGTAAAGCTTTTCTTGTAAGTGAAACCATTTTTGTGTTCCACAGTAAAATGCGTAAAGTGCTTTCAAAGCAGAATTGTCATTGTCAGAGAAGAATGGATCTCCTATCTATCCTCAAAAAGAGACATTTAAAAAAAAATAAAAATACGTCAAGTTTTTTTTTTTGCGAAATCATAATAATAATAATAACTATTTTTTATCTCGAAATTCTTTTTTTTTGTCAGAGTAAAAAAAATAAAATATAACAAACTTAACAAACTGTTTCCGGTGTAAACGAATTTTTGTGTTTTTTTATTTTGATATTTTTAATATTCAACAAAAGAGTTGTATAGCTTTTTCGTATAACATCGAGACGAGATGTTTTCCATTAAATTTTACGCAGCAACTTTCCGACACTCCATGATATACGATTGCACGGAAAATAATAAAACCGATATCTTCCGTATTGAAAAGTCCAACACGAAACTCCAAGTTTCCACATAAATCGTTCGTCGGAATCAGAAGTTATTTAACAACCAATATAGATACATGAAAAATATAAAGTGCATCCATTCTGTTCTTTTTTAAATACAATTTCTTCTGGAGTGTTAAAAATTTACTCTACTTCAATTTTTTACCCATTCAATCTTTTTTTTTTTCATGAAAATATAGTAATTTCGGTTGAAAATCGAATAAAAATTACAAATTCGAGGGGAAAAGAAAAAAATCCGTAACTTTGCATCAAAGTCCGTGAAAGTCCGTTCTTTTTGAAAAAAGGTCAGTAAATTTTATTCAAAAAGGATGAAAAGTTTTTTAAATTGTACGATATAATTTGGAGAATTTTAGAGAAATTACAAATGATTGCAGAAATTCAATTATTTTTAAAAGTATAATAAAATTCTTAGCAAAAATTCAATTATGTTCAAAAAAATTTTTTAATTCTCGTCAAAATTTCAATTATCTTTAGAAATATTAAAATTCTTCTCCGAAATTCATATATTTTCAAAAAAACTAAAAAACATTGTCAACATTTTTCAATTATCTGTATAAATAAAAAATAGCAAAATTCTTCAACAAAATTCAATTATTTTCAAAAATTATATTAAAATTCATTTAAAAAATTTCAATTATTTTCATAATTAATTTATTTCATAACGAATTCAATTATTTTCTGAAGTAATAAAATTCAATTGTTTTCAAACATTTTATAATAAAATCCATTGCAAAATTTGAATACTTTTCAAAAGCAATAATATTCTTTGCAAAAATTAAATATTGTTCAATATCTACTATTTTTTAAAAAAATTTACCAAAAGAATTTAATAATTTTAAAAAAATTTAATAAAATCCCACAAACACTTTTAATTATTTTCAAAAAATAATACAAATTTCACAAAAATTTAATTAATAAAAAATTTTTTTTATAAATTTCTTCGCAATCATTCAACTATATTTTCATAATTAACAAAATTTTACCGGAATTCAATTATTTTCGTAAATAATAAAATTCTTTTTAGGAATTCATTTAGTTTTAATAGAATTTTAATCGAGTTCCTGGAAAAAATTCTTAAAAATTTTATTAAAATTAGTCTAAAGAATTTAATTGTTGAAAAATTCGTTGATAAAATTGAAATTGAATTCCAAGAAATATTTAATTATCCAATACATTATTTATTTTTGTATTTAAATAATTGAATTCTGGTAGAATTTTCTCTTAAACATTCATTTAAAAATAGATTTCAGTTAAAATCTTCGATTATAAAAAAAAATTGAATTTGGGAAATTTTTTTTAAATTGTCTTAAAAATAATTGAATTTCTACCAAAAAAGTTTTATCTAAATTTTTTAAAATGTTTGAATTTCTGTTAAAATTTTAATATTTTTTTAAATAATTGAATTTTTGCAAAGAATTTTATTAAGACTATTAAAAATAATTGATTCCCTGCAAAGATTTTTATTATTTTACGACAAAATTTAAATTCTTGCGAAAAGTTTTATTGAAATTTCTGAAAGTAATTAAATATCTGCTAAGAATTTTGTTATTTTTAATTTATGCCAAGAATTTTATTAAAATTTAAAAAAATAATTAAATTCCTGTTCATTTTTTACAAGAATTTAAATATTTCTGAAAATTTTAATAAAATTCTTCGCAAGAATTCAATTATTTTCATAAAAATAATAAAATTCAATGCAGAATTTCAATTATTTTTAATACAATTTTAATCGAATTTTTCTAAAAAGTGTAATTATTCTTAAAAAGTTTATTAAAATTCGTTAACAGAATTCAAGTATTTGAGAATTTGTTGATAACATTTTTTTTATGGGAATTGAATTTTAAGAAACGTTCACTTCTTCAATGAATTATTTAATTGAGTTTTCTTTTTATTTACATAATTGAATTCTAGTAGAATATTCTAATAAAAATTGAATTTTATTTTATAAAAATGAATTTCAGTTAAAATTTTAGATAATCATTGAATATTAAAAGCAATATAGCGTGAATTATAAAAAATAATTTAATTTTGTAATTAATTTTTTTGAAGAAGTTTAATTGAGTTTTTTTTAATACTATTTTCAGTTTCTATTTTCTAATATTTATTTAATAAAAGAATTCAACTAATAATTGAAATTTCGTAAAATTAAATATTCTAAAGAAATGAATTTGCAAATTGTCAAAGAACTTTTTTGAAAATTCTGAAAAATAATCGATATAAAGAAGAATTTTAGATAAAAATTCTGAAAAATAATAATTGAATTGATGATTTGAATTATTGTAAATTAGTTTTATTAATAAATAATATTAATTATTATTATAATTATTATTATTATTATTCGGCCTGATTCTATTTTCGTCAGTTGGTCCGTAATTTTTAATGTTTGGTCCGTAAAGTCCGTATTTTTAAATACTTTCACTGTTTCAAGCCCCGCAACGAGAGAATTAGTTAAACAGTGATAATATAATAGTTAATAATTATATATCACATTTTCCGTCGGAATTAATTCATTTTGTTAATGTTGAATGACGTAATAATGAAAAAGGGATATTAATTGTCTGTTTGAATATAATGGACGCTAAAGAAAGCTCGAAACGAGATCGATTATTATTATTTGAAGGAGTAATATTCGAGTTGATATTATTATACTGGATATAAATGAGCTCAGCCGTTCATATTACTGCTGAACTCGCATCGAACTTACTCAACCAAGTAGAACTGTCAAATAAGATTACAACAACTTTCAAGGAAGAAACCAAGCATTGCTTTTGCGAGCAGATAAATTATTAGCCGCATATCGGATCTTTGTTTTGCCATCCACAGTGAAATAAAGGAAAAGAAAATCGATTCTGTAAATTCAAAAAAAACAATAAAGAAACGAAATTTTACACTGAGAAAACATTATTTTTCGAATCAAATAGAAAAATAATTTTAAATGATTTTGTTTTCAAATTAGTTTGTAAGTTTAATCCCAATATATAGAAAACATCTACTGCTTTGATTCTAAAAATATTTTTTTTGTTTAAATAATTATGTTTAATTTTAAACATATTTCTGTCACGCTCCGAAGAAAGGTGCCTAAGAAGCAAACAATTTGAGGTTATGTTTTTAATTTTTCAAGTAAAAATACAGAAAGAGTATCAATTATTAATTAAAAATTATTGATCTTCAAGTCTTCATCATATTAAAAATATTCAATGAAAATTGGTTTCAAATTCAAGTAATTTAAAAATAAACTTTTAATCAAAATAAAACTAACACGAACTTAACCTACAATTTGTTTGCTTCTTAGGTACCTTTCTTGGGAGTGCGTCACATTTTTAGTTCTAAAAATTGTTCCTTAAAAAAACTGAATTGATATACAAGATTCTAAAAACCAACAATTGATAACAAAAAACAAATTCGAAAATTAACATTGTATACTGGAACAAAATTGCGAATAATCATTACTAATTAAAGGATGAGGAGAAATAATTTGTCGATAAATTGTGAAAATGTTGAGAGAGAGAGAGAACATTATGCCAACTTGGGTGATAATTTCAATTAAATTTAGTTCTATATGCATAAAGAGTGAAATTTCAATAATGAAATATTTGTCATTGTTCAGAAATTGAAATAGACATGACGATGCCATTATGTTGGCAAGGCGAAGTTGGAAATAGCACACGTGATTAGTGAGGTAAATATTAGCCAAGGTTCTACAATAGGTTCGTTAACAGGTAAATGCTAACCGCATCAAGCAGGAAGCGTTAAATGAGAAAGGAACAACATGCGGAGAAGAGGAGTGCGGGACTACTTGTTGTGATCCTTTATGACTCTAGTCGCCAACTCGATTACCGCGTCTTTTTACTTTCTTTTCTAAAAAAAAAAACCCGCATTATGTTCTCCAAAAAAAAGAGGAATAGAAAGATTTAAGCAGAAAAAAAAATTGAAGAAGATAAAAAAAATTTTCTTTACTTACAGATTTTTTTTTATCTAAACCAATTTTGAAAAATTTAAGCAAGACTCATACCGATGGTTAACAAATTTAAATAAACAATAAATAAAATAAAAACGAAACAATAATAATAGGCCTCGGACTTTTTACAATTTTCTTCGATTTAATAATCGAAAAAAATAATTAAAAAAAAGTCCGAAGCCTATTATTATTGTTTTTTTTAATTTATCGTTTGTTTAAAATGATAAATAAAACAATAAAAAAAACAATTAAAGAAAAAAAATACAGGCATCGGACTTTTTACAATTTTGTTCGATTATTTTCATAAAATGTGACTTTTTTCGACATATTTTAGTCAAAATGACTTTTTTGATTTCTTTTCCCAATATTTTTATTAAAAAAAAATCTTAAAAATAATTTTGTGAAACCTGTATTTAAATGACTTCTTTGTATGGTTCTATTATCGGAGTTTCATTTTCTTCAAAAATTGCCAAACAATTGAATTTTTGCGAAATATAATTGTAAACAATTTATTGTCATCAAATATTTTTCACCATTTTTGGCAATCAATTTCTAATGAATTTTAATTGAAAAATATTTAAACGCAGTAATTGAACACTCCAATATTTTAATGAAAAATCTTTTAATAAAAATTAAAAAATGAAAATTAGTTATTCTAAATTAGTTATTCTAATTAGTTATTATTAGTTACTTCTAATAAAATATTTTTGAAAAAGGTATGTAACACTTAGAATTTTTTATCAAACCAATATTTTAAAATTAAATTATTTTCAATATTTTTAATTACGTATTTCTTAAAATTCAAATTCGTACAAAAAATAAAATAGAAATTTTTTAGAATTGTTTTTAACAATTCTTGAGAAAACAATAATTTTCTAAATTTTTAATTCAAATTTCTTCTAAAAATTAATTATTTTTCATAAAGTATACAAAAATTGTTTTGAGAAATTGAATTATTCTTGAAAAATTTTAAAGGGATTCTAAAAAATTTAAATTAAAACATTTTGAATAAGTTAATTTTTAGAATTGCTTTATCATAATTTTTAAAGATTACATTTTTTTGAAAAACGTAAAAAAACATTTTTTTAAATTTACTTCTTTAGATTATTTAAAATAAAAAAAAATAATAATTGTAGATTTAAATAATTAAAACGTGACTCTTATCTTTCAGAAATGATTTAAAACTAGTCTTAGTAATTTTTTAAATAATGGAATTTTCAAAGAACTTTCGGTAAATTATTAAAAATATAATTGATTTAGAGATGAAGTTTAGTATAAATTTTAAAAAATAATTTATTTATTCAAATAACTGGAAATAATAATCGGATTTTCGAATGATTATAGTTGTAATTTCTAGAAATTATTCAATTAAGAAAGATTTTAAATTGGAAGTTTCTAAATTTATTTCCCGTGAAATAAAAAATTAGAATGATTTAAACATTTATTTAAAAAAATTATTGACATTTAGAAAAATTTTTTAAAAAGTTCAAGAATCGAAAAACCGAAAAAAGTCAGGGAAATAAAAAATAAAAGTTTTGTGAAATAGAGAATTGAATTAACGACTATTCTTTTATTTAGAATCAACTAAAGCGACTCTTTCTAGTATTTTTTGAGCCTTAACAAAAATTTTAAGGAGAAAATTTGTATTTTATAAAAAAGAAATTTTCCAAAAAGAAATTTACAAAAAAAGGTGTATCCAATAAAACTCGAATCTCTTTAAACTTTTAACAAATCTTCCCACTTAAATCGATCACCGCTTCTTTCTCCTCAAATCGAAAACAATTTTCCTTCAAAAGCTACGATTTAATGAAGACAAATGTTCGCGAAACAATAAAGAAAATTGAAGTCATTGAATTACAATTATTCGATTTTTTCCCTGAAGTAGCAATTCGATTTTCAAACTATATAGTATAAAATTTCAAAAATAATATAATTTTACCATTTTCCCAAATTAGTAAAGTTTAAAATTATGGGAACAATTAAAAAGAAATAACATTGAAATGACAGAAGAAAAAAAACTCTAAAATACTTGAGAAAGAAATAAGAAAATAAAAAGGTTTATTTCCCCATTAACAAATGGTGTTATTCCCTTAACGCAATCTGACAAACATTTCGTAAGTGAATTCTGCTATTTACCATTCTCTCTCTCTCCCTCGTGAAATAATTTACATTTTATAGAATTTAAACTTTATAATACAGTACGAGAGAGAGAGAGAAAGAAGGAAAATTACAACTCTATACTTATATATAATACAAATCGCTAAAATTTAATGTGCAATAGAGCTTGGATTTGTAAATTTAATTCCCGACATAATTCAAAACCCTCGAAAATGTTGGAATTCACCGATAAAGTTAAGCATTTTCATTTATATATATTAGCCAGTCAGGTTAAATTTGTTCGTTGCTATTCGGCAAAGAGATTATCTCAAAAGCTGTTTAAAAAGTTTGAGGTAATTAGTAAGCGATTGCGAGCAATTGTTGAGGCGAACTCATGCCTCTCTTTTTCAAATGGGTTGTAATTCCAAGCGAGGAAATGAACAAAAGCCCGGACGTGGGTGCCTGAAATTTCTTTGCCCTGCTGCCACTTTCTTTTCGTCCAGTTTTGCGCGCTGCTCACCAGGCAAGAAGTTTCGCGATATATTTAAAAGTAGTTCCCCCACCCCCCCCTCCCTACCTCACCCTCCTATCCCTCAACCAGTGATTCTACGAAAGATCTGGTGCTGGCTGCTACTGCTGCTACTGCCCCTCACTCTCGAGTATATTTCTGTGTGGGAAACGAGTGGCTTTGTGAAGAAAGAATGGCTAGAGTAAGTGCTTCAGTGAAATATGGGTTACCAAGTTAAGGGGACTGAACTCGCCCTTCCCCCTCACACTCCACCCTTCTTTAATGATACAGAAATCAGGAAATTCTTTCTCTCTCTCTTTTTTTTTTTTTTTTGTTTAAATAATTTTCGACTTTCTTTTTTCGTAAAATTGAAAGTAAAATAGAGGGAAAAAGAATTGACAAGAGAAACTAGAGAAAAATAATATAAAAGAATAAAAAAAAAGTAACTAAAAACATTTGATTAGAAAAAATACAAAAACTACAAAAAAATGCAAATAATATAAAGAAAACAAAAAAGAAGCTGAAAAACTTTGCTTAGAAAAAATATAGAATATGCAAAAAATACAAAAAATGCTAATAATATAAAAAAGTAAAAAACAAAAAAGAAACTAAAAACATTTGCTTAGAAAAAAATACAAAATACAAAACTACAAAAAAAATGGAAATAATATAAAGAAAACAAAAAATAAACTGAAAAAATTTGCTTAGAAAAAATACAGAACATGCAAAAAAAAAAATACAAAAAAATGCTAATAATATAAAAAACAAAAAAGAAACTAAAAACATTTGCTTAGAAAAAATACAAAAACTACTAAAAATGCAAATAATATAAAAAATAAAAAAGAAACTAAAAACATAGAAAAAATACAAAAAAATTAAAAAATGTAGGAAAATTTTGAGAGAAAATAAGGAAAAACGAAAAGAAACTAAGTAAATAACTATAAATAATAAGTGCTAAAAAACTACAAAATAACAAAAAGGAACATGAACAATTACCAAAAAAACTGAAAGATACAAAATTTACACAAAAATAATAAAATGAAAAATAAATAAATAATCAAAAAACAAGTATAAATTAGAAAAACTGGAAGAAAAAACTCTAGGAATACTAAATATAACTAAAAAAATAACTAGTAAAAACTAAGAATGGAACTACATAGAAAAAACAATAAATAAGAAAATGTAAAAAAATATAATTTACAAATTACAAAATAATTGGGTATGTACTAAAAGAAACTAGAAAAGTAACTAAAAATTACTGCAAAATAACTACATAAAATAACTGAAATAACTGAACTAAATAAATAACTGAAAAATACAATAAAAATAAAATTTTCAAACTCCAAAAATAAGTACCAAAAATAATGAAGCAGTACTACAAAAATAATTGAAAGAAACTAAGAGAATATTTAAAAATTAATAAACGAAAAACTGAATTGAAAATTGCAAGTGTGTAACTGCAATAAAACTAGGAAAAATATTTAAAAAAAGAATAATTATAAAAATTATCAAAACCAAACGAAAATAATAACTAGAAAAAAGCATAAAAAAAATAACTTCAAGAAATAATTAAACGAAACTGGAAATTCTAAAAAATTTAAAAATACTACCAACAAAAAAAACCAGTAAGAATTAAGAAGCAAAAAATAAAAATAATGACGAATTACATAAGGAGTTAAAAAACCAATTTAAAAAAAGTACAAAAAAAACGAAAAAAAAACACATTAGGCGAAAATTGCAAAAACAAAACGTTATGAAAAACTGCAAAAAAACATTAAGAGAGACCTACTAAAAAATAACGAAAAGAAACAAGAAAAATTGGTTTCCAAAATTATAGCAAAAAAAGTCAGAAAGAAACTAAATAAATAATTGAAAAAAAATATAAAAAAAATAATTAAGAAAAACTACAAAAAATAATTTTCGGAACTAAAAAAATTACAAAAAAGGTTTCTAATACAGTAGTTTACAAAAAATAATTACTAAGAAAGTTTTAAAAAAATTACTAAAACAATCTTTTGAAGAATTAAAGAATTAAATAACAAAGAAATCACTACGAAAGCAACTAAAAGAAACTATATGAATAACTGGAAAATACTAGAAAAAATAAAATATATAAACTAAAATAATAACTAAACAATTAATTAATTAAGAAAAAAGTGAGTGAAACAAAGAAAGATACGAAAATAAAAATAACTCCAAAAAAAAGTCGGGAAAAATTACAAAGAATAAATAAAATAACTACAAAACGAAACAAAATTAAAATATGAAATTAACTACAAAAAATAATAAAATAATATAAGAAATAAAAAAATAATAATCAACAAGAATTTTAAAAATAATTGAAAAAAATTGAAAAAATACTATACCAAAGAAATGGTAAAGAAAAAATTACAAAAATAACTATAAAATAAACTAGAATAATTACTAAAAAATAACAAAAGATATATGGAGAGAGAATGTATATTTAATTTTGTAAAAGTATTTTACAAACTGGGGTATAAGTGGTGACAAAATAAAATTTTAATATAAGAAATGCTAAACTATTAAAAAAAAACTTACAAGAAATTTAGAAAAATTATATTAGAATTTAATTAATGTTCTTGATATTTGTTATAATTATTCTAAATTTCACAAAAGGTTTTCTAATTTTTAGTATTTTTTATATCAAAATTTCACATTGTCGCACTTTTACCTCAATTGTAAAATATTTTTATAAAATTTAACACATACTTTCTCTCCGTGTCAAGTAAAAGAAACTAAATACATGAAAAAACACTGTAAAAAATATTAAAAAATAAAATAAACAAACGAAAAATACAGCTAAAAAAAGAATTAAGAAAAAAAACTATAAAAGAAACTAGAAAAAATAGTAATGAACAACTTCAAGAAATAATTAAGAGAAACTAAAATAATAACTAAAACATAATTACAAGAAAATTACAAAAAATAATTATAAACAAATCATAAAATATGACTGAAAGAAACTAAACAGATAACAACAAAAAATAAGAAAAAAATCTAAAAAAAATTAACTACGAGCACTAATTAAAGAAAACTAGAATAAATCTAAAAGAACAAAATTATCATTCCCAGAAAGAATTAGAATTTCCTCATTTCAACAATATTAGAAATTCAAAACAAAAATATATTCCCCTGTCGGATCAAATAAATCGTCAATCTTTGAATTCGTTTTTTCTTTTCTTTAAATATATTGTCAGACGATGAATTTATCACGAAAAAGAATAATTGGAGGAAAAATTAAACAGTAAAGAATGGAATTAATGAACTTTGTTTTGAAAGTCTCGTTTACCACTTCCTTTAATGAAAATTTACGACCTATCCGTGGAGTTAATGATCCAAAACATCGGTTCGAATTATTTTAAATTACAGCTCAATTGTCCGATTAAATTTCTCTTCAAAAATATTAGCTGAGCCTTCAAAACTTTTCACTGGCCCTGCCCCTATTATTTTTATTATAGTCGAGAGAAGAAAAAAGAAATTACTCACATTACTTTGTTCTGTTAAATAGCTATCGTCATTATTATTATTGGACTCACCTAAAACAGAAAAAAAAGAATTTTAATTATTATTTTTTGATTATTAATTTAAATTATTACTATTATTTCTATTATTATTATTATTATTATTAAATTATTATTATTATTATTTTCTATTATTATTATTATTATTATTATTACTACTATTATTTTTTCTATTATTATTATTATTATTATTATTATTTATTATCATGTTAATTAAAACAATAAACACAGTGTTTGTTTTAATTAACAATAATTCTTTCGAAAAATAGGAACCAATAATGTAAATTTTCTTTTTTTTTTGCGTATTGCGGTAAAAAAACAAAATAACGAGAATAAATTTCGTACGTGATTCCAGAACAAGTTCAATGCTTACTAGAAAAAATAATTAACTGTGTGTATATTTTCATTCTGAATGGATGACAGTTTTAATTGTTTCACGTTGAAATAGTATTATATTCAATTCAAAGATCGTGCTCTTGAATATTATGAGACTAAAAATGGTGGACCCATTTTCACAAAACTTTGAATGTTGTTAATCACGCCATATATATCGAGTAGACAGTTTTATGTTACTCGAGTAATTAAAATTCGAGATCATTTTTGTTATCTTCTGTTAAAAAATTTTCAAGTGGAAACAAATATCTCGCTGATTTTATTAAACATTTAATACCTATTTAGATATTAAACATATTTAATATTATTTATAATATTTTCTAATGAATAGAGTACTTAAGATAAGTAAATATAGATTTATTCCAATAAATTATTAACATTAGTTAGTTAATTAATTTATTAAATAAAATAATTTGTCAAATTTTAAGGAAATATATTATTTATAATATTTTCTAATAAATACTTGATAAAAGTATTATTTATAATATTTTCTAATAAATACTTGATAAAAATATTTTTTTTTAATTTTTTTATAATAAGTACTTGATAAAAATATTTTTAAAAAATATTTTCTACTAAATGCTTGATAAAAATATTTTTTTTAATATTTAAGAAATATTTTGTTGATAAGATTTAATTATTTTTCTTTAAATTTAGTATTCGAATTTTAAAAACGGCTGAGAGGTAATTTTTTACTCTGACTATTAAAAAAAGAAGGCTAATTTATATTGCAAATATTTAATATTAACTTATTAACAAAACAAAAAAAGAGAAAAGAAAATTTATAAATTAAATATTAACGAAAAAGGGGCAAATTTATAATCCAATATTTCGGAAAAAAAATTCAACTGCTTAACAATAAAGCTACCATATTTATCCATTTATCGTCTAAGCGCTTAAAAGATCGATACAGTATGTCAGCGTATAAGCTTTCATCGAGGTAGATTAATATGTTCCTTACAAGAGTGCTAAAACTCGATGAAACCAATACAATGAAAAAAAACTGTATAATAAAACTTCACTCAAGGAAAATTTACAAATTAAGCTCCAGTGAACTTTGGGAAATTTCGAAACATTTACGATAAAGGTTTAGCTAATTTTCACTCGAATAAAAAATTAACCACTCGGGATATTTTCAATAATAAAAATTTCAATTTTTAATAATCAAAATTTCAATTTTTAATAATTAAAATTTCAATTTTTAATAATTAAAATTTCAATTTTTAATAATTAAAATTTGAATTTACAAAAACGATAATTACTAAAAAAAAAAATTGGAACACTTTCAATAAAAAAGGAAATCGACATGAGGTACTACTTTCAAAATCTATTTGATGTTTTTCTATTTTTCAAAGAGAGAAAAAAAAGAGAGAGATGGAGGGAGGGAAAAAAGATGAGTTGCAAAAAGCGTTAAAATTCACATTTTCCGTAATGTACATCAAATAAGGGGAATTTATTACCCTAATCTAGGAAATTGAATTGTAACATGCATCATCTTTACAGTGAACGATAGAAAGAGCAAGATCAACTCAACTGACCTAGTTGATTTTCAGTTTAGCTGACTCTGTTTTCTCCCATAAATTCCTCGTATGGATATGTGTGATGCGCGATAAGAAGCCGAAGGTGTGCGACACAAATCCAGTTTGGAATTTTTCATTTCCTTCGTACAACACTTCTTTCTGTCATCATGTACTTCCGATTCGTTTTAAGATATTTACCAATAAATAAGATCAATTTTTTTCCATTTTAGACAGCAAAAAAAAAAAAGAAAAGAAAAAAATCGCATCAAGACTTATTCAACTGAAAATTGTAATGACAATAATTGTCGCTTATTAGTAGAAACTACTATTTATTAGTAAAATTTACTAATTTAAAAGGCTTATTTAATTTATTTGAAAAATTAAAAGAATTTATTTTTAGAATTTAAATTATTTAAGATTATTTAAAAATTAATTTAAATTATTTAAAATTATTTAAAATTAATTAAAATTTAATTTAAATTATTTAAAATTATTTAAAATTAATTAAAATTTAATTTAATTTAATAAAAAGGATTTATTTATGAATTTAAAAACTTAATCAAATTTGAAAACATTTTTACTAACTCAAATTTAGAAAGTACTATCAATTTTAGTTTACTACCCATACTATAAAAAGAAAAAAATTTTGTAGCGTTATAACAGCAAAAAAAAATTTTCATTATCATTTTAGAAACATGAACTAAAACACTAGAGTAATAAATTTTCTCAAAAAAAATAAAATAATAAACAATGATAACACGAGTTATATAATTCTAAAAGTTTATTCGTGTATAAGTAAAAGGACTTCCTGTCGTGACAACAATTGTATAAACATGTATCATTACCACCCGGAACGCTTTAATTCTCATAAAGAAACATTGCATCGTAGATTAAACTTCATCAACTCCAATTGAAAGAAAATAAAAAAAATATCTACTTAAAAAAAGATAATTAAAATAAAAGTACAAAAAAAACTAAAAATAACTTAAAGAAATAAGAAAAAAATAAGAATAACTAATTGTAAAAAAGTAATAAAGAGAAACTACAAAATAACCAAAAGAAAGGGGAAAAAATTAGCGAAACTAAAAATAACTGAGAGAAATAACAAAAATTAGATTTATTTGTAATTTTTGTTAGAAAAAGTAACAAAAAAAACTGAAAAGAGAATTAAAAAATAAAAGTAGTTGAAAAAAAACTTTTAATAGTTTCAGACGAATATTTCACATATAAAAATAAAAAAACTACAAAAATATAATTAAAAAATACATTAAAAAAAAACTAACAAATAATTAGGAAAAACTACAATAAAAAGAATTAAAAGAAAATAAAAAAATTATGTAATAAACTAAGAAATTACTACAAAACAACTAAAAGAAAATAAATAAATAAAAAATAAAAAAAAATAGAAACTCAAAAAGAAATTGGAAAAAATGGATGAAACTATAAATTCGTAATTCTCTAAGAAAACTACAAAAAATAGGTACTATTAAAAATAACTACAAGAATAATTTTTAAAAATACAGAAAATAAATAAAAGAAGCAATATTATCAAATAATTAAAAAATGTATTAAAATAAAATTCAAAAACTTAAAAAAAATAATTAAACAATGTAACAAAGTAAAATTAAAAAATAACTAGAAAATATGTAAAATTATTTAGAAAACTACAAAAAGTCTAAAAGAAACTAAATAAATAATTAAAAAAAAATACAAACAAAATAATTGAAACAATCTTGAGAAAATTACTTAAGAAACTAAAAAACAAGTATAAAAAGTTATAAAAATTACAAGAAAAAAAATTTTAATTAGTTACAAAAAATTGAAATAAACAAAAAAATAATAATAAAGTACTAAACAAAAAATATGAGAAAACTACAAAAAATTAATAAAAGAAATTTGAAAAATAATTAAACTAAAAAATGAAATATAAAAATTGAAAAATTAATTAAGAAAAAACAGTTGAAACAATAAATCCCGTAATTCTGCAAAGAAAACTACGAAACAAATAATTAAAAAAATCTACAAATATTAATTAGAAACCAAAGTAGAGAAAATAAATAACAGAAGTAATAAAAAGTAATTTAAAAATTTAACAAAACGAAACTAAAAGATAAATTAGGAAAAAAATTATTTTAGAAACTACTAAAAAAGACTGAAAGTAACAAAATAAATAAGGAAAAAAAATACAAACAGAATAATTGAGAAAAACTTCAGAAAATTACTTAAGAAACTAAATAAATAACTAAAAATATTACAAAAAATACAAAAAAAAGTTAACATTAAAAAAATACTAAAAAAGTAACGAAATAAACTAAAAAGATATTTAAAAAAATTAAAGTTGCTGTAGAAAAACTATTTATAATCGTTTCATCAAAATATTTGACACATGGAAATAAAAATTACTTTTTATTGATTTCAGTTACTTGACTCTCGCAAAAAAAGGAATAATTTTCTTATAAAAAAAAAATTCTCTTCAAAGAAAAGGTTCTAATATCCTTTTCAGTTTCAATGCCTGACTGAATAGATTTTCAAATGAAATTGATAAGAACAAAGAATTGAGGAAGAAAAATCGAGATTTTAACTAAAATGAATGTTAACGCGACTCTTCGATTCAGAGATCAGTTTTCTTTTCGCGACAAAAGAAATTGCGTCTTCTCGTTTGTAACATTTTTTCCCCCAAAAGGGAAATTTCTCTTTTGCCCTCTCTAGAGTGCACTTTACATTTTTTTTTATTGTTAGAGACTATCTTTGTTAGCAAACTCGTTTCCTGCCTTTGGTAAATCGGTTCCATTGGTTATGGTTTCTACTTTATCGTCCTTGTAATAATGTACCAATCTTAAATTCTTAACACATCACGCGATTTATTTTTTTCTTAAAATGTGCAGAATTGCGAGAAAAAAAGAATTTTTTTTTGTAAAATAATTTAAATTATTTATTAATTTTTTTTAGAAGAAAAAGTAATTTTAATTAAATTAGGAAATAAAAATTTTAATAAATTTAAGAAATAAAAATGCGGTTAATAAATGGGAACGAAATTTTTAATTTAAAGATTGAAAATATTAGTGCATTTAAATAAGAAAAATTACAACAAGAGAAAATGAAGATTGTGAATTAATTTGAAATAGTAAAATTTATAAATTTATAAAAAATAAAATAGTAAATTTATAAATTAATAAAATTTTTAGTGAATTTAGAGAATGGGGAAAAAATTAAAGAATTATATTATTTTGGCATTTAATTTTGTAATTATTCTTTCTCGCTCGTTTATTTAGTAAAATAATTTATCTGAAAGTTGAGCGCATCTTGAGAGAAAATTATTGTTTTGCTTGAAAGCGGAGATTTGCCTTTGAAATGCAAGCGAGAATTTTGCGAAGGAGTAAAAAACGAGAAACTTGTATGCTTCTAATTAAGATTATGGAATCATATATAACAACTTCATTGTTCTTGAGGGAAATGATAGAAACAGATTGATGATTCAAGTGCGCGATAAAAACCAGTTCAGTGAGAGAAAAAGAGAAGTTGAAAAAAAATAGAAAAAAGGAACATTAATTTTTGTTATTATTAATGAATCAGTCATTTTTCATTGGCAAAGGAATTTAACAAACGTAAAGAATCAAATTTTTAGTAAATTTAAAGAATAATCAGTTATTTAATGTTGGGGTCAAAATTGTCTTTCTCGATATTTTTTATTTGCTGTTTGTCACTAGTTATCGTTTATTTTTTTTTATTCCTATTCTTTCGTTATCTGTTTCTATTTTTTCATCCTGTTTGGTTTGTTTTAATTTAATGTTTTTATTTTTTTTCTTTTGGTGTTTTATCACTTTTGGTTTTTTTATTTGTTTTGTTTGTTTTATAATGGTTTTTTATTTGTTTTATGGTTTTTACTTTCTTCGGATTTTAAATTTGTTTTTGTTTTTTTCGGCTTCTATTTTTTTGTTTCGATTTTTATTTTGTTTCTGTAACTTTTTATTTGTTTCGATTTTTTTTTGCTACTTTTTTTATTTTGTTTCTTTAATTTTTTATTTGTTTTGATTTTGTTTTTTATTTGTTTTTTATTTTTTACGGTTTTTAAATTTGATTTGGTTTTTTTTTGTCTTCGATTTTTATTTTGTTTCTGTAATTTATTATTTGATTTTTTTGCTTCAATTTTTCGTCTCTATTTTTACAAACAAGTTTTCTCTTGGTTACTTTTTTTGGTTTTTTTCGGGTTTTAAATTTGTTTTGGTTTATTTGGCTTCGTTTTTTTTTGTTTCGATTTTTATTTAGTTTCTTTAACTTTTTATTTGTTTTGATTTTTTTGCATCGGTTTTTTTTACTGTTTTTATTTTTATTTGTTTTGTTTTTTTTTCCTTCGGTTTTTTGATCCTATTTTTATTTTGTATCTCTAATTTTTTATTTGTTTCAGTTTCTTTTTTGGCTTTATTTTTTTATTACTATCTTTATTTTGATTCTGTAATTTTTTATTTGTTTTGATTTTTTTTTGCTTCGGTTTTTCGTCTCTATTTTTACAAACAAGTTTTGTTTTTGTTTTTTATTTGTTTTTTTGGTTTTTAAATATGTTTTGGTTTTTTTGGCTTCGATTTTTTTGTTCCGATTTTTATTTTGTTTCTGTAACTTTTTATTTGTTTTAATTTTTTTGCTTCAGTTTTTTTATTACTATTTTTATTTTGTTTCTGTAATTTTTTATTTGTTTTGATTTTTTTTGCTTCGGTTTTACGTCTCTATTTTTACAAACAAGTTTTGTTTTTGTTTTTTTGGTTTTGATTTTTTTTGTTTCGACTTTTATTTCGTTTCTGTAATTTTTTATTTGTTTTGATTTTTTTTTTGCTTCGGTTTTACGTCTCTATTTTTACAAACAAGTTTTCTTTTGGTTACTTTTTTTTGGTTTTTTTCGGGTTTTAAATTTGTTTTGGTTTTTTTTTGGCTTTAATTTTTTTGTTTCGATTTTTATTTTGTTTCTGTAACTTTTTATTTGTTTTGATTTTTTTGCTTCGGTTTTTTTATTACTATTTTTATTTGTTTTTGTTTTTTTTCCTTCGGTTTTTTGTCTCTATTTTTATTTTGTTTCTCTAATTTTTTATTTGTTTCAGTTTCTTTTTTGGCTTCAGTTTTTTTGTTTCTATTTTTATTTCGTTCTAATTTTTTATTTGTTTTGATTTTTTTATTTTTGTTTTTAATTTTTTTTAGTTTTGTTTTTAATTTAATTTTTATTTATTTATTTATTTTTAATAATGAGTGTGAATTCAGAGAAAGTTGACATTGAATGATATGTTTTCTCTCTCTCTCTCTCTCGATCAACAGCCTCATGGATACAATTTTCGGCTAATGCACTACTGAGTATGATAATTGAACACAAACTACTTGAAATAACTTCACAGCAGGCTTGTTGCACTCTGGGGAATTCAACGGAAGCAAGAGGCTATTGAACAAGAGAGTACAACATACTTTGAACAACAAACTTTAAACACAACATGAAACAATTCTCTGATAGATTGTCTCCTTTGTGAAACATCTCATCGTGCAACATTACGTAACTGTCATATGTTGCCATCAAATTTAGTTCAACAAGTTTTAATTGCCGATTTCAATCATCGTGATAAGACACACGACATATCGCCAAATACCCATCCAAAAAAATTCATTTTTCCAATGTTTAATAAATAAATATTAAATATTACCTAATAAATTAAATATTTTAAAAACATTTTTATTATTTTGAGTTTATTTTCATTTTTTTATTCAAAAAGTTTTTTTTTACAATAAAGTCCTTTTTAAAGTTGTTTTCAATTAGACAATTTTTGTTAATTAACAATTTTTTTATTTTACAAGTTTTATTTTGTAAAGTTATTCATTTCTCCATTTATTTCTTACCTTATTTTTTATTTTTTACTTTTTACTTTCTTTTCTTTAATATACGTAGTATAGAAATTTATAAAATTAAATAAAAAAATGTTTTGAAAAATTATAGAATTAATAAAATTTATAATAAAAAATATAAAATTGAATAAATTATATTTTGCAAAAAAAAAAGGAAAAAAATAGTGGGAGAAATTATATGCGAAGGATACTTTCTAGCCGTGAGGCTGTCAGTTCTGTCTTGAACAGCCCTGTGAACAGACAAGGGAGTGAAATTATATCGATTCGATCTACCTTACATTGCCCTGCCACTGCGGCAGTCGAGATTGCATTTACAGAGAAAACTGACACACAAAATGGATAGTCTCACGGGTTGATGAGTTTGTTGCATCCTGAATAAACCCTGAATATCATTAGTTTATATTCCATGTCAATAAATCCATTTACAGTTCATGACAATTTTATTATAAATTCATTCTTGTGAAAAAATATCGAAAAAAATAATTCGTCCTAGCAATTATGTAAAAATTAATTTTGACAAGGATGAGAAAAGTAAATTCTAACATTAAGTCCACTTTTTAGTAAAAACCGACTACATCCAAATTTAAAACAATTTTTGACTGAATTTTAAATCTCAAGATTAAATAAATAAATAAATAAATAAAATAAAATTATTACCAAAATATTGTTGTGGATTTTGAACCTACAGCATTTTTCTTCCTTTTACTACAAAAATTCATTTTTTCAAACTATGATAAATAAATATATTAATAACTTCAGTATTTTGAAACTTTTTTTGTTACTTTAGGTTTATTTTCATTTTTTTTATACAGAAATTTTTTTTCAAAATAGAATAGAAATAGAAATAAAAATAAACGGAATAAAAATTTATCGAAAAAAAAATTGTAAATCTGAAAAATTAAATAGAATACAAATTAAAAGAATCAAACCCACTACTAAAAAATTATTTTCACACAATAGAAAAATAATCTTTCAAATAAACACATTCTGTTTTTTGCCACAGTTTGTGAAAATCCACGTCACATGATTATTACTCCCAAGAAAGTGCCCTCGAGAGAAAAATATTTGAATTTCAAAAATATGTGAGAAAAAAGGAAGAATAAGACTAAAGGAAAATTATAAATTAAAAAAGTTGTATAAGTAAGTTCGCCATAAATGTAAAATTTGAAACTTTTTAAAAGCTGGATTGTTCAGTACACGATGAAGAGTTATTATAAATAAAGCTATACACTAAGTTTGTTTGAAATTGAATTACACGAGGCAAATTATTATAAAAATAAAAAGAATGAAAAAGCAGGGAAAAAACTTAACTAAACTTTCAAATACATTTTAATATTTAAAATAGCAAAGCCCGCAGTATTTTTTTTGTTTTGTTATTTTTTCCTCCCACTCGAAAATTGTTTAACAAAACTTTGCACTGAATAATCCAGGAGAAGCCACAGAATTCATTAAATTCTGATAAAATACTTTTCAATTCAAGATATATGTAGTGAAATAATAATCTGATTATAGAAATTTGAATAAACGTAAATAAATAAATTTTATAAATATTTCGAATTTAATGAAAATTGGAAATTTTGAAAATAATTTGATAATCTGAAACTATTTTCCAACTTGTAATAGAAAATCGAATTAAAATCATTTTCTTATACAAAAGCACTTTTAGAATTTTTTTTACATATTAATTAAAATTATAAATTACTATTTAGCTACTAAAACTATTTTACTCTTAGTGAATTAAATTAAAATTCGAAATTACCGAATGTCTGACTAAAACTATTTTTACTACTGATACAAAAAAAAGATTCAAAGTGAAACAATTTTGTCTAAAACCTTTTTTATCACTTAAAAATAAATTAATAATTTAAAATCACTCTGACTAAAATTAAAAAATTATTACAAACTTAAAAATTTTCAACTATTATATTAGTGACAAGAATCTAAAAATAATAATTTAACAAAAATTTCCAAAAAATTAATAATACACAAAATCGAAAAGAAATATACTTTCACAAATGCACTCCAGTGATTTTAATGAATCTTAAATAAATCAAGAAGGTGGGGAGGAGAAATCAATAAAAAGCACATCCACCCACACACACGTATATATATATTTTTCCTCTCCCCTCCTTCCCCCTCTTGACAACACTGGCTCTGCTTTAAAAATTAAAAAGATTACGCTGCAAAATGTACCTTATTCAATTTGAAAGATATAGTATATAGAGAGAAACGAATCTTGGCGTGTGAGGATAATGACGAAGGATCTTCTCAGAAAATGGCAGCTTTGATCTTAAAATAATTGAGTATTTTTTTTCATTTCTCTTCTTCTTTTTTTTTTTTGATTATTTTCTTTAACGTATAACGCGAAAAGCATTTCCCCTTTTTATCCCGTTTTCCAGTTCCTAATGACACAACGACACGGATAGCACGTATTCTTTTCTCGAATATTCTTCTCGCGTGCACAAAAGAATCAAGTACTTTGTGAACTTTGCAATGATGTAAAAATCCCCCCTCTCCCCCTCCTCAACCCTTTTCCTCATCACCCCTTTTATCACCAAAAAAAAAAGAAAATTAGTATCAATCATTAATAATCTAATTATGAAAACGAGTTTTCTAGAAACTTACAAAAAATGGCTAAAAAGAAAATATATTTGGGGGAAAAATTGGAAAGAATTGAATAATTTTGAATATTTGGAACAAATATATTTTCTCTATTTATAGTTACATTTTTGGTTGTTATTAATTTTTGTTTATTTACTTTATTATTTTTTTATGTGCTTATTTATTATTTCTAAATTTGAATTTGTAAAAAATTAAAAATGCTAATTCTTATGAATTGCTGACTAATTTTTTGCTTTCGAATTAGTAAATTTTATTAAATATAAATTTTATTTTTTAAATTTATTCATAAATATAATTTTCTACTAAATTATTAGTAAAAACTAATTCAAAAGTGAAAAGTCAATCACTAGTTCAAATTAGTGAACATTTTTTTTCCTTTCTAAATTTACAATAGAAAAAATCCAAAATTGTTTAATTTAAAATTAATATTTGTCTGACTAAAACTATTTTTGACTATTTTAACTATTTTTGACACTAAAGGAAAATCGAAAATCCCAAATTACTATTTGATGAACTAAAAATATTTTTAAATACTTCTTGCTTTTGAGTGAGTAAATTTGACTAATAAATATAAATTTCAACTAATTTTTTAGTAAAATTTATGAAGACACGAATTCAAAACCAAAAAGTCAGCAACTAATTCAAATTTTGAAAAGAAAAATAATAGAAGATCAATATTAATCAACTAAAATATTATAGAGTAGAAAAATTAAAGAAAATAAAAATTATCGAATAAAAAATTATAGAAGAGAATTAAAAAAAATTGTAGAGTAACAATTTATAAATTTCAAATGTCATTGAAATGAAATTTATTATCGTTATAAACAATTATAGAATAGAATTAAAAAAATTGTAGAATAACAATTTATAAAAGTCAAAAGTCATTGAAATGAAATTTATTATCGAATAAACAATCATAGAATAGAATTTAAAAAATTGTAGAATAAAAATTTATAAAATTCGAAAATCATTGAAAATAATAGAAAAATTATAAAACTAATTGTTCTTTTACAGAATAAAAATTTGTAAAATACGAAAATCGTGTAGTAAAAAAATTCTAGAGTATAATAATGGTAAAAAATAGAAATTACATTTTAAAAAAAATTATAAAATAAAAATTTATCGAACAAAATATTGTAGAGAATAAAATTTTATAAAACACGAAAATCATGTAGTAAAAAAATTATAGAGTAAAATAATGATAAAAAATATATATTACATTTAAAAAAAATTATAAAATAAAAATTTATCCAACAAAATATTGTAGAGAATAAAAATTTAAAAAATAAGAAAATTATATAGTAAAAAAATTATAGAGTGAAATAATTGTGAAAAGTATAAATTACATTTTTTTAAAATTATAAAATAAAAATTTATCAAACAAAGTATTGTAGAGAATAAAATTTTATCAAACACGAAAATTATGTAGTAAAAAAATTATAGAGTAAATTAATTTAAAAAAATATAAATTACATTTTCAAAAAATTATAAAATAAAAATTTATCGAACAAAATATTTTAGAGGGGAATTAAAAATATTTCGAGTTTACTTTCTATTTAAGAAAAAGTATATAAAAATTACCCCTACCTTTGATGTGAAAATATCTCTTTATAACAATTTCAAAAACTTAATCCAACAATATATATATATAACTCATCTCGATTTTCACAAACTCTTCGATAACTGAAGTGCCGAAGAGTGCCATTTTCCAGATATGTAAACAAAATTCTAGCACAGAATATGATTGATATATGGCAGAAAAAAAATTTCAGTGACTATGTTATAAGCTATATATCACTGTCACCTTGTATTCAATGAAAAAAAAAACAATTTTTCCAAACGATGATAAAAACAAAAAGTGAGAAATGCATATATACCTTCATAAATTGAAAGTAAATATTAAAAAAAAATGAAAAAAAAGAATCACTAAAGATTTGATTTCTAAAGTTTATCACTAAATTCGCTATGCAAACACACAGCATTGTGACAATATTTCGAGGCTTATTCACAGTTTATTATCTAATAATTCCTTGAGTTTAACCACATCTACTAAACCACTAATAACTAAACCTCACAAGTTAGTATACGCCTCAAAATTAACACTTTGACGACCGAAATTAAACCCCCCCATGACAAAGTCACTCAACTATTGTTAATAACGATTTCATCAGTGCCACAAATTTTGAGATGCTTAAAAATATATATTAAAAAAGTTTTTAAATATGGGTGATGAAAATTTTTTTATTTTCATATTAAAATATTAATGTTTGAATTAATTGGAATTAAAAATGATATTAAATTATATGAACATTAAATAAGCATTGTTAAATAGATATTTAAATACTTAATAATTTTTTTACAATTTTTCCAATTAGAATTTTAGATAAATTACTATTTAAAACCGTTTTTGAAGTTTCGATATTTTCAACAGTTAAATAACTATGATTTTTGCAAAATTTAATCTTTTTTAACGATTAAATTAATTGAAACTAAAGAATTTTTAAATAAAATTGTTTAAAACTCTTGAAAACGAATTTTCTTGGATAAAAAATTTTTCTGGAAACGAATTAATTAACGAATTAATTAATACTTATTAATTCATTCGTTTCCAATTTTAAATAAATATGTAAATAATATTACATTATTTTCTTAGAATTTTAAAAAACAATTAAATTCTTTCAAAGTATAAATACTTTTTATAAGAATTGCTTTTTTCGAGAAATTTATTTAAAATTGTATTAAAAATCATTAAAATTCTCAAAGAACATTATTATTTATGAAAAATAATAGAATGTTTAAAACAAATTTTATTAAAACTTTTTAGAATAATAATTGATTTTTTGAGAAAAATTTTATTTTTTGTGAAAAAAAATTGAATTCATGACAAATATTTCTATTACATTTTTTTGAAATAATTTTATTCTTGGAAAACTTCATAACTTGTAAAGAAATTGAATTCTCGCAAACAATTTTTGGAAATAATTAATTTATGGAGAAAAATTTTATTTTTTGCAATAAGATGTAATTCATGCAAGTAATTTTACTTAAATTTTTTTTGAAAATTGTATTGTTGCGGAAAATTAAATTTTTTGTGAACAAAATTGAATTGTTGCAAAAATTAAATTAAATTTTTTTAAACAATTGAATTCTTGAGAAAATTTCTTTTATTCGCAAAAAAATTAAATTCTTGCAAAAAATTATATTGAAATTTTTTAAACAATTGAATTCTAGGTAAACTTTTCGTTTTTTATGAAAAAAAATTGAATTTTTGTAAAGAATTTCACTAAAATTCAGTTTTTGAAATAATTGAATTCTTGAGATAATTTCCTTTATTAGCAAAAAAAATGAATTCTTGCAAAAAATTATATTGAAATTTTTTAAATAATTGAATTTTTGATAAAAAATTTCGTTTTTTATGAAAAAATTGAATTTTTGTAAAGAATTTCACTAAAATTCAGTTTTTGAAATAATTTAATTCTTGAAAAATTTTTCATTATTCGCAAACAATTGAATTCTTGGATAAAAATACATTGAAATTTTGTAAATAATTGAATTTTTCTGAAATTTTTAAAAATTGTAATGAAAAGAGATGAATTCTTATAACAAAATTTTATCAAAAATAATTTCTTTTAAAGAATGAAAAAAATTTGTTTAATTTTACAAAAATTTTTTTATTTTTGGATATAATTGAATTTTTGGCAAGAATTTGATGAACATTTTCTTCAATTCGGAAACTTTTTTGTAAAATTTTATTAAAAGATTAGTGTTTCAAAATATTAGAATACTCGTAAATTTGTTTTTAATTTCTTGAACACAAATGAACTTTTTCAAAGAATTTTATTAAAACGTTATCGAATAATATTTCTATTTTAATTAATAAACAGTTAAAATAGTTTAAAATATAGTTTAACTCGTAAATAATATTATTTATGTAAAATATTGAAAATTCTGCCAAAAAAAGGAAAAATGTATTTATTATTAATTTATTACTTAATATTAAAAAGTTGCTAAAATTATTTTTTTTAACTTTGTTATTAACACAGAAAAAAATATAAAATTGTTAAAAATAGAACTTAAAGATTTCTTTTCCTACGTACTTACTTTGTACTTAATATTTCTTGTTTATTAAAATTTAAAACAAGATTTTCAATAGAAATTTGTTACTAAAACGAATGCGAATTGTTAGGAAAAGAAAATAAATTTGTTCTGTATTAACAATCCAATTGTAAGAATAACAATTCCTTTCCTTTCTGTATGAAAAGTTTTTTTTTTAATTTAACACTTTTTTCTAATCCCCAACGTAACATTCATCATCGCAACTTTAACATTTGAGATTGAACATTCAACATTTGAAATTGCTAAATTGAAAAGCATTTCTGTACGATGTTTTTCTATTTTAAAGATAAATTGTCCTCGTGTTCCAACGAATTGTGATAAATGTGAGAAAAATCAGCGCTAGTTTGGAAAAAGAATAGAAACGAGAATCTTGAGGATATTTCATTAAAATAAGAAGATTTTTCAAGAGAAACTTGCTAGGAGAACGTTTCGAGGAACCGGTCCGAGAAAGATATATAGAAAGAAATGAGAAAATGTGAGAGGAGAGAAAAGAGAGAATGAGAGAGTGAGATGAAAAATACTGACCTCAAGAAGAAGGAAAGCTGGCTATCAAGCTTCAACTATCCTATTTATATTACAGACAAGACAATAGTTTCTCTAATGCGAAAATTCCAGAGAGAAATTTAAACAAAGTGGCGAGTTTAGCCAAGCATTCGTGTGGTGGTTGCTGCCAGGGAATAGCTGAGGGCTGTTGGTATTCTCGCACTCCCTGCTTCTCTCCCGCAGCTCTAGGCAAACTCCTAGAAGGTATTTGCATATTAATTTTCAGTCACATGGGTCGCTGGGACGACTTACCACGATAGTAAGTAGCACTGTTAACCTAGCAGATGGCACAAAGGTTTATTAAGTTTATCCTGAGAACAATTTACACCGACTCCCCTACGCAAACAAGAGAAATTCAAACCGCATCGTCGAGTTAAATTCATTTTCGCCAACATTTTCACATCCATTTCTTCAGGTGAACACTCACCCATTTTTTTTTCATTTTTTTATTATTAATATTCAATTCTAATTATCTATGTTTCCGTAGAGAATAAAAATTTCTTTTTCATTTTGTAAAGAGTAGGAGAAAATTTCTGTCAGAAACATCTAATTAAAAGAAGTGATATGAAGAAACAATTTACACAGACATACAATTTTTGGTTAGAAAAATAATTGTTTGGCTGACTAAAACTATTTCTTTCTACTGACAGCAAGAGAGAATCGAAGTGAAAGCATTTCGTCTGACTAAAACAATCCTAACTACTTGTAAATCAAATAAACATTTTGAATCAGTATTTGGCTGACTAAAACTATTTTTTACTACTGGCATCAAAAGGAAAATCATTTTTTGCCTTCCTGCAATCATTTTTACTACTTTAGACGAATTAAATCTTCAAATCACTGTTTGGCTGACTAAAACTACCTTTTACTACTGATATAAAAAAAGAACCGAAGTGGAACTCATTGGGTCTGACTAAAACTATTTTTACTACTGATGTAAAAAAAGAACCGAAGTGAAACACATTAAGTCTGACTAAAACTATTTTTACTACTTAAAAGTGAATTATTAATTTCTAACCACTATTAGTCTGAATAAACCTAAACTAAAACTATTTTTATAAATTGATAATAAAAAACACTATTTGTTTAACTAAAACGTTTTTTTACTACTGATACAAAAAAGAACGGAAGTGAAACACTTTTGTCTGACTAAAACCATTTTTACTAGTTGGAAATAAATTGATCGCTTAATATAACTATTTGTCTGACTAAAACTGCTTTTTGCTACTGACACCAAGGGAAAATCAAAAGATCTAAATCACTATTCGGCTGACTAAAATTATTTTTTACTACTGATACCAGGAGAAAATCGGAGTGAAAACATTTCGTCTGACTAAAATAACCTTTACCACTTACAAATCAAATAAACATTTAAAATCAGTATTTGGCTGACGAAAACTATTTTTTACTACTTATACTAACATCAATGGAAAATCGAGGAAAAATCATTTTTACCACTTGCAAACTAAATAAATCTTCGAATAACTATTTGGTTGACTAAAATCAATTATTAATGAAAGAAATAAAGAATACCGAAGTGAAACAATTTAGCCTGACTAAAACAATCTTTACTACTGGCAAACAAATAAAAAAAATTTAATCACTATTTTTACTACCGATATTAAAAGAAAATCGAAGAAAAACAATTTAGCCTGACTAAAACGACTTTCTCTACTTCGAAAGCTTATTAAAATTTTAAATCACTATTTGTCTGACCAAACTCTAGTTTTAGTACTGATATCAGAAGAAAATCAAAGTAAAATCATTTAATAATTAAACTAACATTTTAATAAACATTTTATAAACATTAAATATAAATATAACATTTTTAATAAACCGTTCTGTCGGACAAAAAACTAATTTACTACTTGCAATTGAATTAGTATCTTAACTGACTGTTTGTCTGCCAAACCAAATACAAAAAAAATTTTAATGTGAAACCATTTCGACTGAAATAAAATTTTCCTACTCTTAAAAATCAATTACAAGTACATTATCCCTATCTTTCTGACAAAATTTATTTTTTACTACTGATATAAAAAAAGAACAAAAGTGAAATCATTTTAACCGAATAAACCACTTTTACTTCTTCGTTTATCGATTTTAAATTCTAAATTACTATTTGTCTGACTAAAACTATTTTTTACTACTTTTATTTTTTTGTAAATTAATTAAAATTATAAATTACTATTTGGCTGACTAAAACTTTAAGAACTCGAATTTTCGTCAAACAAAAACTATTTTACTCTTAGTGAATTAAATTAAAATTTAAAATTACCGATCGTCTGACTAAAACTATTTTTTACTACTAATACGAAAAGAAAATCGATGTGAAATAATTTTGACTAACAAAAATTGCTTTCATTCCTTTTTAATTAATAAAGTATTCTAAATTACTACTTGGCTGACTAAAACGATTTTTTACTACTGATTTAAAACAAGAACCGAAGTAGAACAATTTTGTCTGACTAAATTACTTCAACTACTTAAAAATGAATTAAAAATTTTAAAATACTATTTGTGTGAGAAAAAGTATTTTTTACTACTGATACAAAAAAAGACTCGAAGTGAAACAATTTGTCTGACTAAAACCGTTTTTACTACTTAAAAAGAAAATAATTTAAAATCACTGTCTGACTAAAACTGTTTTTTACTACTGATACAAAAAGAAGATCGATGTGAAATCACTTTCATTTCTTCTTAATTAATAAAATATTCTAAATTACTACTTGGCTGACTAAAACGATTTTTTACTACTAATTTAAGAAAAGAACCAAAATAGAACAATTTTGTCTGACTAAAACCATTTTTACCACTTAAAAATGAATTTTTTATTTAAAACCACTACTTGTCAGACTAAAACTATTTTTATACTACTGACACTAACGAAATATGAAAAATTCTATGTCCCTGCTTTTACTTTTATCTATTTTGAATGAATTAAAAATTTTTAATCACCATTTGGTTGACTGAAACAATTATCTATCACTAGACACCGAAAAAATTTGACTGAAACTATTCGTTCCGTCCAAAACCATTTTGTCTGACTAAAACAATGTTTACTACATGCAAATAATGTAAAAATTCTAATGTAGAAAAAAATACAAGACTCGTAAATTTATTACAAATAAAAATTCATATTCTCACTAAGTTCATAATTAGAATTATTAAGAGAATCCTCTAAATTTAAACTAGAAACTTTTGGCTAATAAAATTGTGTCGATTCGTCCATTAAATGAATAGTTAAGTCTCTAAACTAATAATAATTTTTCATTGATTTACAAGTAGTAAAAGTGATTTTCGTCAGACGAAAGTGACTAATTCAAATTTAGAGAGTACCGTCTGACTAAAATTGCCCATTACCACTGACACCGAAACTACAGCAATTTTGATATTATCTATCTGACTAAATCTGTTCCTTTACTACTTGGAATTCACCCAAAAATTGCAGTCTGACTGTAAATATCGTTTACTACTAACATTAATACAAATCGAAATTATAAACAGGAAATAAAATTTCCTTTGAGTTAAAATTCTATTTATTATTTTAAAAAATGATTAAAATTCGAAAAGGCGTTGTCTTAGATCTCATTTACAAAAAGTGAGTCTTTAACCCTCCTGCGCATACATTTCAATCAAAAAAAATTTTTTTTTATTGTTTTAAGCATTCTAAAAGTAATGTTTATTGTGAAATAAATAATATAAAGTGTCATAAATAATTTAATAACATTTGTTTATCCCTAAGAAATAATTTGCAACTTGATAGATCACTTAATGTTAATTTAAACAAAAGTTATTAACAAAAATAGTTGGACGAATATATTCGGCTTTATGCACAGGAGGGTTAAATAAATAAAGCTAAATTAATTAATTTATTAATTTCTAATTAAATTAAAAATTGCAAAAATCTAGTATTTTTAAATACTGCAAAAAAAGAAGACAGAAACTTAATTCATTTTTAACACTATTAACTTAAAAGTATCAAATAACAACAAATTGATGCCAAAAATTGTGGATCAAATAAAAAATTGATCCAGATTTTTGGCATCAACTTGATCCACATTAGTATTAATTTGATACTTCAAAAAAAAAAAAAAAGATGAATTAAATTAAAAATGGACAAAATCTATTTTTTTGAAAAATACTGCAAAATTAAGATAAAGTTTAAACGTTCTGTCTGACTATAAAACACTTTTTATTACTAATGTCAACATTTTAAAAATTTATTACACTTTTATTAGTACTAAACTTGCAAGAATTTGAGTCCTGTCTGACATAAATTGTCGTTTACTACTTAGAGCCAAGTTTACAAGAATTGGAAATTGTCTGGCTGACTGATATTGACTTTTACTACTGAGCACACGTTTAAGAAAGTTTGACAAAATCTTTTCTTTCCCCGTGACTATAATTGTAAACTCCTCTTGCGAAGATATAATAAAATTTACAGTCTGACTGAAAATTGGTTTTACTACTGAAAC
Organism: Leptopilina myrica (nomen nudum); assembly: GCA_032872475.1. Taxonomy (NCBI): domain Eukaryota; kingdom Metazoa; phylum Arthropoda; class Insecta; order Hymenoptera; family Figitidae; genus Leptopilina; species Leptopilina myrica (nomen nudum). Next base: position 10,815,767 of record CM065459.1, read on the forward strand.
TAAAGAAAAACAGTCGATTTTTTTTATATAGAAAAGACAATAAACTATAATATAATATAATTTTTAAAAGGCTATTAATGCTAAATTAATTAAAAATAACTAATTGTTAGTGGCGAAAGTTATCGATCACGAAAAAAAATCTTCACCTGGAACAACTACAAATTTCACTATATTAGCGAAATTTTTAGTTATTACAGCGAATTCTTTCGCTATTTCTACGAATACTTTCGCTATTTCAACGAATACTTTCGCTATTTTAGCGAAACAAAAAAAACCGTCTGACTGGATTTGAATTAAAAATAACTAAAATAACTAAAAATAAGTTACACTACTGACTAATGTTTTCTTAAAAATATTGTCGTAAATTAATTTATTCGAAAGAATAATTTGAAGCTAAAAAAACTAAACTAAAAGAAAATTGTTTGCTTTCTTTTTAACAAAATCACGACTGTTGTAACAATATTTAGTACATAAGCATTGTATGGGTCGTTTTATTCTTCCTAATATTGCTGTCAAAATGGCTCTAATTCTGTTCGAGAGACAACATTTGAATGGATATAAGGTCATTTACATGTTGAATAGTTTACTGTCCATTGGGTCATACCGTCAAATTTTGATGGTTATCATGTTTACTGGTTTCTGCATAAAGCATGTGTTCTCAATTGTTGGTAAACTACCAAACTTGATTACGATAGAGGCTCTTACGTTAAAGTGCATTATTAAACCCCCTCATCGTAATTCAGAATTTTATTATCCAAAAGGTACTAACTGATAATTAAGCATCATAAAAATGATTATTGATTCTCATAAAATATATATATATATATATATATATATTCATTTTATTATTTTATTTTCCTAGGAGACAAATAAAAAAAGCGAGCAGGTTGTTTTCTGTTTCTTTACAGTGTACTTCAAAATATTTTTATTTTCTATTTAATTTTTTAATTTATACAGTGAAAAAAATGTGTAATAAATTTTGTAAAAGTATTTTACAATTTGAGGGAAAAGTGCAACAAACCGAAATTTTTATATAAAAAATACCAAACATTAAAAAATTAACATTAATTATCTGGGATTTATAGTGTAATTATATCAAATATCAAGAATTTCAATTTAATTTTAATATAACTTTATTAAATTCGACATAATTTTTCATTAAAGTTTGGTATTTTTATATCAAAATTTAGGTTTGTTGCACTTTTCCCCAAATTGTAAAATACTTTTACAAAATTTAATATAAATTTTTTTAGTATATTAATGAATTTATATCTATTAATGATAATAATAAAGATCTTTAGCAATTAAGAGTTAATTTTTTAAAAAATAGTAAATTTTAACATATTTTAACTATTTAAAGTACAAAATGAAAAAACTCTTTAAATTTTGTAAATCGAAGCAAAACAATGACTTTAAAGTTTAAATGTTAAAAATATTGTAAATACTTTGTAAAAAAAATTTCAAAATTATATTTAACATTAAAAATATTAATTATGTATCTTGACGATGTTTTCTCGAAAAACCGAAAATTTAACACTTTTATTACTATACAAAATTTGAAAACGAAATTAATACAAACCTGAAATAGTAAAAATTAGATTTCTTCGACATTTCTTCTACAAATTGCAATTAAATCCCATCTTTTAGTTTAAAATGCTACTTAAATTCAAAAAAAGCTACAAATTTATGGAAAAAAGTCTTATCTAACTTTAAAATTTTTATAATTTAAAATACAAATTCTAAAGAATCTAGTTTTTGGAAAATTTTTGATTCAAAATTTTTATAATTTAGTTCGATTTTTGATTTTAATTAGAAAATTGTTGACTAATCGAAATATTCCAAATAATGTTAACTCAATTGGATTTTGGACGTTTTTTAATTAAACTTTTCTGTTTTTACAAAAAAAAAAACAAATTAAACTGCGCGTGAAAAAACCAAAATTTAAAAAAATTAATTAAATTTTTAAAAAACTATCAGAGTTACAAAAATAGATTTAAACAAGAACTGTAGTTAAAAATTGTTTAAAATAAATTAATTTTGGAAGAATTACAAGTGTATTTTTCAGAAATATTAAAATTTTAGAAGATTAACAATTATTATTTAAGAACTTTTTAATTCTTGTGGGAAAAAATAACATTAAATATTTTTAAAAATTTAATAATATTACTCAAACATTTTATGAGGAGTGGAAAACCAACATTTTTATAACAGTATCCAAAGAATATTTTTAATATTCTACAAAAGTTTTTTTATCCTAATTTTTTTTTTTAAATTAATTTAATAGCCATGTAAAATATTTTGACAACTTTAAAATTTTTATTTTTCCTAAAATACTGATTCATTTCAAAATCCTTTAGAAATTTTATAAAAAGTCGGTTTTTGTATTCACAAATAAATTTCCTACTGAAAAATTTCACTTTTACTATTTTTTAAGCAAATTTATTTTTAAATACTTTTTTACGATAAAGATTCTAAAAAAATTTCTGCTGCATTATTAGCATGTTTATCTCACAAGCATTATTTAAAAAAAAAATATTTAAAAAACAGTGAAAGAGGAATTTTACAAAATCAATTAAATCAAAAACAAAAAAATCGTTCATAAAAATTTCAATTAGTAAGATTTTACTATTATGAGGATTTTGTTAATTTTAATTCAGAGTTCAAAAGTAAATTCCTCACAAAAAAAATGATCATAAATTCATAAGGAAAGTTTTCTTGTAATATTTCAAATATTTTCTAAATATAAAGTTAAAATTATCGACCTTAACTTCCTCTTAATTAAATATTTAAATTTTAACTAAAATTTGTCAATCTGATTAGAATAAAGAAATATTCAAACCAAAAATTCTAATCCCACAGAATAGGAGCTTGAAATATTTTTCTTTAATAATTAAATATTTAAATTTTATTTCAATTAAAAATATATTTAAATAAAAAAAAAATGTCAACCTCCTGTGAGGATTTAATCTCACAGAATAAGAGATTAAAATTTTCTTCCTCATAATAATAATGCCACATTAACATAAAATATATAGAAAATAAAATATTCTAATGTCACATAATAATTAGGTAAAGTCACATAAATTAGATAAATAATTTGCTAAAAAGGCAAAAAAAAATATTGCTCAAGTAATTAGTATATACCCAAATATACGAATTATCCCAGTAGTTTAAACTCGAAAACTGGTTTATCATTAGCACAGACGGGAACTTGTGTAACTATTAAATTATGTATTACTTTACTGAAAATTCAAAAGCGCTAATTTACATTTAGAGAAGAAGTGTAGTGATGACAAAAAAAATATGTGTACCCCAATGAAATTAAATTTACAATATAAAAATTTTAAGATATCACTTTATTGCCGAGAAAAGAATAGCGAATTTATATATCGAATTCGGAAAAAAAAATTTTTCTTTCGTGTTTTTTTTTTTTGCTACGAACTCCCTGTGTCTGTTCTCGTTTTCATGCTTTCGCGATACAAAGTGTTTCTGTCGCAGACATGTGGACTGATACCAGAGGTCTAAACTGTAAAAGGAGAAATATATATATATATATATATACGCGTAACAAATACAAATTCACTGACGTGAAGAGAGAAAAGAGAGAAGTCGAGAGAGAGAAAGAGAGAGAGAGAGAGAGAGAGAGAGAGAAAGAGAGAGAGAGAGAAAGAAAGAGAAAGTAGAGAAAAAGAGAAAAAGAAAAAAGAGAGAGAAAGAGAGAAATAAAGAAAGAAAGTGAAAGAGAGGAATGGAAAGAGAAAGAGAGAGAGAGAGTAGACAGAAAGAGAGTGAAAAAGAGAAGGAGAGAGTAAAAGAGAGAGAGAGAAGACAGAAAGAGAGTAAAAAGGGAAGGAGAGAGAAAGACTAATACAAATATAGAGTTGCAGGAGGAAATACGGCATTGTGAATTTTCTGGTGTAACCACCAGGAGGCGACATCTGCTCGCAACATTATCTCTGCTTGGCTCGACCTTTTGCAGTCTGCACCCAGTTTCACCCTCTCTCCCACTTTTCAACCTCGTGACTCTTCATGAGGATGAAACAGCAAACTATCGGATTTACTAAGCTATCGAGAGAAAGGCAGAGAGACTGAGAGAGCAAGCTTATCAAATTTTTTTTCCATTCTTTAATATAGAAACACCTTTTAAATTTCAAGAAAAGAAAATTTTAATAACAATCATAGAAATTCCAATATTCAATTATTTAAATTCTAAACACGCAGATAAAATAAAAAAAAGTCTGAAACAACTCTCTAAATCTGAATTAGTTAAAAATAAGTAATTATTATTAGTAAAATCGTGACTGACTTTTTGCTACACCAATTAGTAAAAAATAACAAATTATTTGTACACTGAGAAAACAATATATTTGAATCAAACATTATTATAATTGTTCTACGCAGTCAATGAAAAATTATGTTTGATTTAAACATAATAATTTTGATTCAATACATAGTAAGTTTGGTTCAATAAAAATTACGTTTAATACAAACATATTTTTTTGGTTGACTGCTTATGTTTGGTTTGAACATTTTTTTTCTCAGTGCAGAGAATCACTAATTAATAGTAAATAAATAACTAAATAAAAATTGTAAATTTCACTAATTCAATTGGTTACTACAAATTTCAGTCATTTTTACATAACCTAAAAGTGAATTAAACTAATAATTAGTCAATATTGACTATTTCATCAGTAAAATATTACTGTTTGAATTTTTATTGTTATTATTATTATTATTAACTAATTCAAATTTAGAGAGAAAGTCTGGTACACGTAATAAAACCACAATGATTGAAAAAAGCCTATTTTTAAGCTTAAAACAAAATTAAGTCAGTGTTAGGACCTAAAATAAATACTCTTACTCTCTAAGTGTGAATTAGTAAAAATGTTTACTAGTTTCAATTAGTGCCTGACTTTTTTCTTCTAAATTAGTAAACATTACTAATAAATAGTAATTTTTACTAACTCAGCAGTAAAAATAGAAAGAACAGTAATTTCTACACTGATAGAAAATGTATATTAAATTTTGTAAATGTATTTTACAATTTGGGGAATAAGTGCAACAAACGTAAAATTCTGATATAAAAAATACTAAACATTAAGAAACAATAATATCGGGAATTTAGTAAAGTTATATTCAAATAAAATTTATATAATTAATAATAATCATAATTATTTGTAGATTTTATGTTTTGATAGAAAAAATACGGAAATTAAAATTTTAAAAAATCATGTGGAATTTATTAAAGTTATATTAAAATAGAATAAATATAAATAAATTAATAAGTCGGAATTTGTGAAATTTTAACGAAAAATAAAAAGTATATTCTTTAATTCGAAATATTGAAAAAACATTTCTATTTAACCTTAGGAATGTGTTTACCAAAAAAAAGAAATAAAAATATTTTTTTATAAAAGCTATTGCAAAATGCATTTTTTTTGCATTGAACAAAAGAATTTACAACTTTAAACCTGACGATTTTCAATCTCCTTACTTGAAAAAATCGTCAGATTTCACGAATTCTGACCCATTAATTATATTTATTCAATTTTAATATAACTTTACTAAATTCCACATAATTTTTTTCAATGTTTAGCATTTTTTATATCAAACAATAGAATCTAAAAAACAATTATTATTATTAATTGTATCAATTCTGTTTGAATATAACTTTACTAAATTTTACATAATTGTTTTTAATGTTTAGTAATTTTTATATAAAAAAAATTTCCGTTTTTTACACCTTATCCCCAAATTGTAAAGTACTTTTTACAAAATTTATGATACATTTTCTTTCAGTGTTAAAATTACTATTTTTTTCACTACTGAGTTAGTAGAAATTACTATTTATTAGTCAAATTTACTAATTCAAAAGCAAAAAGTCAGTCACTAATTCAATCTAGTAAACTTTATTACTAATTCAAATTTAAAGAATAAGGGGAAAATACACTCAAAAAATATTATAATGTAAACGGTTTTAGTTCAAACTGGACTAAAAGTCAGATTTATTTTTTAAAGTGACGATAAATTTTAATTTCAAGAATCAAGGGTCGTATATATAGCGATTTTCAAACTGACTGCAGAAATAAACCTGTTGAAACTGTCTGCTTAATTTTGGCTTGTCTATACTGAATCTGTTAATTAACGCGTTAAATCCTATTTAATGCCAAAGTCTCTTGTTGACTGCGCGTTCAATGAACCGCGCTAAATACATTTTCCATTTGCAGTAGAATCGTCGCGAGAAAAAAATGTTTCGATTAATTGATTATTAAGAATTATTTCCCTATTTTCTTTAATTAAGAAAATAGAAAAATTATTTAATTTAAGAGATATCTTTCTAATATAAGAAAAAAATTGAATAAATATTTCATACCTGTTTGACCAATTTTCAAAATAGAAGTATTGAGAAAAGACTCACCTGAAACAAAAAAAAGAAGAAATTTGATAAGTAAAATTGTAATTTTCAATTCGTGAAAATTGATTGTAAAAAAAATTCGTAAATGAAAAGTTCACAAGTGACAAGAGAGGAAAATATTTCGAAAATCTTTTCTGATTATAATTGCTTTTTACTACCGAAAAAATTTGTATTTGATTAAAGTTAAAATGATTTAATTCTGTTAAATATTTAATTGATAATAGATAAAATTTTTCATTTACTTCAGAATCATAAAAATAAATTTTGAATAATTTTTAAAAATAATTGTTTTCTAATAGTATTATTATAATTGTGTTCTAATAATATTATGATAATTTTTCAGTAACAATATTATTATAATTTTTTAGTAATAATATTATTACAATAAAAAATATTACTATCAATATCAACCTCGTGTCTATTACCATTATTATTATTATTATTATTATTAAACTAAAGTGACAATATCCGGTCAAGTATAGCAATTCCGTTAAATAACAAATTCGTTACATAAATTACGATTAAATGACAATTCTGTTGCAATGCAGCTGGGAAATATTCATGCGCCCCTTTAAAAGGTTCTATATTAATTAGATGAACGCTAATGAAACCTGTAAGTTTGGTCATATGGAGAGAAAGAAAAGACTTGAATATTTAGTAGTTCATTACGGAGAATATTCCACCGGGTACAAAGTGAGTACCCGCACACGTTATTTTCAATACTTAAAAACCGCTAAACCGTCGTTTGATCTTTCTCGCGAATATATTAACGCGCGCGCGTCGTTCAAACATTTTTCTCAAACAATTATTTTCCAACCGACAGAGAAAAGCATTAAAAAAAAATTCAAAGAAGAAATATCTTACAATTGCCCCCTCTTTCTCTCTCATTATGAAAACTAAATTAAAATTTGAAAATTTCATCTTCTTTAAATTATGTTAGAAAAATTTTTTATTTCCTTACAAAAGTACTTTACATTACGTTAAAAAATTATTAAAAATAGAAAATAGGCAAATTTATAAATAATGTAATTTAAAATCTTATTTAAAAAATAGAAATAATGGATATTTTTTCTCCAATTATATTTAGAATTTTCTAAATTTAATTAAATTTTCTAAATAATGTTACAAAAAATTTTTTATATCTTTACAAAAATACTTTACATTTCGCTAAAAAATTATTATCAAAAATAGAAATTATGCAGATTTCTGAATCATGTAACTCAAAATCTTATTAAACAAATAGAAATAATTTAGGAAAATAAATATTAGAAATTATAATTTTTTGGAAAAACTTTTTTTGTAAAACTAATGTTATTAGATATTGATTTTTTTAAACAAAAGGGATTAAAAAATATATTTTATTGAAAAAGTTGCCGCCCTACCATTTTTAATACAATTTCGAAAAAGATTTACTTTTTAAAATTTTAATAAATTCTTCAAAACAGTTGAACTATTTCCATGAATAATAACATTTTTCTCTGAAATTCAATTATTTTTAATACAATTTTAATAAAATTCAATAATCAAATTTTTAATTATAATTTATTAACAAACACAATTATCGTAAAAACATAAAAAAATGCAAGTATTTATAAAATTCGATTACATTAAAAATTTTCAATTAAAATTAGTCAAGCAACTGCATTATTTTAAAAGAAGCAAATAAATTTTTCAAAAAAAAATAAATAAAAAAATTCTTTGGCAGAATTATTATTTATTTATTTATTTACAAGTTTAACAGGTTTTTTTCCTTGTGCACGAAAAAAACCTTTAATTGAATTTCTCGAAAGAATTTAATTGTCTTACAAAAAAATAAGAATAAAATATTTAATAGCAAATTTAATCAAATATTTTAAAATAATTAAATTATTTCCAAAGATTTTGAAAAAATTCTTTATAAGAGTTTAATTATTTACAATGCAAATTTAATAAAATATCTTGAAATAATTTAATTTTCATTTTTCAAACATTTTAAAAATTTTGTTTATAAAACTTAAATTATATTTTCAACCTAATTTTCATTGAATTTTTAATCTATAAAAATTTTTAAACACTTTTTTCCTAGTCGTTAATTTTTTAAATTCAATTTAATTGAATTATTGGAAAGAATTAAATTATTTTAAACAATTTTTTTTTTTAAATTCTTTTTAAATTCGTTAAAATTCAATTATTTTACAAATAATAAATCAATTTTTACAGGAATTCAATTATTTTGAAAAACTTTAATAAAACTTCTTTTGCAAGTAATCAATTACTTCTAATACTACTTTAGTAAAGTTTCTTAAATGATTTCAACTATTTTTAAATTTTAAGAAAATTCTTCGAAATAATTCCATTATTTTCAATACAATTTTAGTTAAAATAATGCGAAAAAAATCAATTTTGTTTATGTGGCTAAAGTTTCAAATGTTCAAATTTTTTTCATCTTAAGTATTTTTGAAAATTACTATCCAGACAAAAAAATAATGGAAGTTAAACAATATTTACTTTAGAATGAATTTTTTTTAATCTGCAAAATAATTTTTTTTTAAAGAAATACAAATTTGAGGAAGTAAAAAAAATATTGTCCTTCATTTGAACTTTCGAAACTTTAGGAACATTTTAGATTACAATGAAGAAATTCAGTGAAAAAATTATCTTCTAATCATAAATCTGAAAAGTTCTTTTTATTCCTCTATAACAATAAATAAAATATGAATTACTTGATAAATAGTTTGATACCATCAATGAAATAACAAATATACTTTTCCCCCTTTAAGTAGTAGGGTAAGTTGTCGATAATGGATTACGACCTAAAATAAGGGGTTTTCGCATTTATCGAGTCTCGTTTCAAAGGCTCTCGTTTAGTCTAAAGAGGGTAAAATTACAGTTCCACCCTCATCATTCGGGTATAATACCGACACAACCTGTAATTTTCCTATCCGGAGAAAATTTACCCTGTGATCAACGTTAAAATGAATAATGATTACCGACCGAAGAGCAAATTCAACCCTCGGATGGTTTCCTCCTCAGCATCCCTCCTGCATTACCGACGAAATTTCCATTTCTCTGGGTCGCAGTTTTAACCAACTACTGCCATCTATTTCAATCGAGAGCGCATGCGCGTTCAATTTCGATCGGAAAGAGCCACCAGTCACGAAAATTTTTATGTACTTGTCGCTATTTTTAAGAGACCAATTTAAAGATTCAGGTGTTACATTACATGACAAAAAGGTTTAAAGCGAAAGAAAAAACATAAAAAAAAGTAATCTATAGAAAATAAAATAGAAAATAATATAGAGAACAAAATAGAAAATAAAATAGAAAACAAAATAGAAAATGAAATAAAAAATAATATAGAAAATATATAAAATATAGAAAATACAGAAAATATAGAAAATATATAGAAAATAAAATAGAAAACAAAATAGAAAATATAGAAAATAATACAGAAAATATAGAAAATAATATAGAAAATAAAGTAGAAAATAAAATAAAAAATGAAATAAAAAATATAAAATAAAATAGAAAACAAAATAGAAAAAATAGAAAATAAAATAGAAAATAATATAAAAAATAATATAGAAAATAATATAGAAAATATAGGAAATATAGAAAACAAAATAGAAAATGAAATAATAAATAATGTAGAAAATAAAATAGAAAACAAAAAAAAATATATTTAAAATAATCCAAAAAATATAGGAAATATAGGAAATAATGTAGAAAATATAGAAAATAATATAGAAAATATGGAAAATAAAATAGAAAATGAAATAAAAAATAATATAGAAAATAAAATAGAAAATATGGAAAATATAGGAAATAATGTAGAAAATATAGAAAATAATATAGAACATAATATAGAAAATATAGGAAATATAGAAAACAATATAGAAAATATAGAAAATAATATAGAAAATAATATAGAAAATATAGAAAATAAAATAGAAAACAAAAAAGAAAATATGGAAAATAATCTAGAAAATATAGGAAATATAGGAAATAATATAGAAAATAATATAGAAAATAATATAGAAAATAATATAGAAAATAATATAGAAAATAATATAGAAAATATAGAAAATAATGTAGAAAATATAGAAAATAATACAGAAACTATAGAAAATGTAGAAAATATAGAAAACAATGTAGAAAACAATACAGAAAAAATAATATCTAGCAAAAATCTATATTGATTAAAAAAATATATTCCAGTCGTTTTGTATTCTTTTTTCCAGTTATTTTAATTTTTTCAGCGCGAATCCGATTTTTTTTTAATTCATTCTGCTTTTTTACATTCTCCTATTCCCGCGAGATTTGCACGGTATACAATTACGTTTACGACTTCCTTCTTTATTACCAAGGGAGTAAATCGATTTTCAATATACACACGTTCACTGCTAAACAGTAGAGTTGAGCAAATTTAAAAATGTCTGTTTAATGAAAAAAAGCAAAAAAAAGAAGAAAATCATTAAATTTTTCTTGGAAATACTTTAATATATAATTTAAGGGTAGACGCAAAGTTTTAATCATTTTTTTCCGCCAGTGAAAAAAATTAAACATAAATTATCCATTAATGAATAAATTTTTTCAATCAACTGTTAATTGAGGCTATTGAGAGCATTAAATTGTGTAATAAAATAGTATTTTCCGGTATTTAATGCTACTATTTTAAAGGCAAGGGTTAAAAAATTGTCATTTCGCGAAATATGATGGAATTTTCAGTAGTGGGGAAAAAATTTATTTGATTCAAGAAACCGATGATTTGGCAAATAAATATTTACTTGAATTAAATAAGTTTTATTGAAATTAATTACAAATGGTATTTGCTTTAAAAATTGAAATTAAATTAAATAAATAATTAAATTTTAATAATTTTAATAAGTAAATTTAAAAAAAATTTTAATAATTAAATTTCAATCATTTTAATAATTAAATAAGAGTTAAACATTTTTTTTAAAGTAAATATTTACTTTATAGTAGACAAGTAATCGGTTATTTAAATCAAGTACATTTTTCATTAGTGTTTTTAAATTAATTTTCCTGTCCATTAATTTTTTTATGAATATTAACTATTTTATGAGAAAGTGTAAAATTTTTATAGAATTCATAGCAAAGAGTATAAAAAAATCTGAAGTATGGGAAATATTAATTTTTATCTGATTCAAATAAAAATCATTCGTTTTCCAGTAAGTAAACTAGTAGATAAAAATAATTTGTCTATTTATAAGTAAATAGCACTCAACTATCCGTTTATGTACATCAAATAAATTTTTGTTTTAGAGAATACGAAAAAAAACGTTTAAGCGATTGAAAAATAAATTTTTAGTAAAAAAGATCTCTACAAGCACAAATAATTATTCTTTTTTTCAATATAAAATTCTGAATTAGAAAATTATTAAACTAATTTGAATTAGACTTTTTTTGTAAGTTTAAAATTAGTTATTGTCTAAATAATTATTATTCCCTAGGTAAATTCGATTTAAAAAAAGAACGTTTTTAATAATAATTGTTTTAATTTTTTTAAATTAAAACTAATTAAATTCCTGCGGTAAATATTACTATTCAAAAAAATTATTTAATATTCCAAAGAATTTTATCAGAATTTTTTAAAACAATCGAATTTAATTAATATTTTGAAAAATAATTGTAAACTTTCAAGCGATTTTACTACAATTAAATTAAGAATAATTGCTTAATAATTAAATTAAGGAATAAATTTCTTTTAAGAATTTTATTAAAATTTTTCAAAATCCTAATTAAATTCTTTTGAAGAATTTCTTTGAATTCTTTTTTAAACCATATATTTTCTTTAATAATTTTAATTGAAAATTTTGAAAGTAATTGACTTTTATAAAGAATTTCTTATACATTCTTAAAATATTTGCATCAGTTAAAAATTATAATTAAATACTTTATTGTTAAAGTTTATTAAAATTGTATTCAATGTAATTGAATTTCCGTGAACATTTTATAATTTCCTTTTTGCAAAGAATTTTTCTATTTTTTAAAATAATAATTGAATTATTGTCAAGAATTTATTAGAAGTTTGGAAAATAAATAAATTATTTCGAAAAATTTTATGAAAAATCGAAAAAAAATTTACTGAATCTTTCATGAAAATTTTATTAAAAAATGAACCTAATAAAATTCTTGATTTGTCAGAAAATAATTTAATATTTAACAAAGAAGTTTCTTAAAAAATTGGAAAATTATTAAATTTTTAAAATAAATTTTACAGACAATCTTAAAAATTACTTGAATTTTTGAAGATTAATTCACTTTTAGAATTATTTTTAACAAAATTGAATGTTTCCAAAGACTTTACTAAATAATCGAATTGTTTCAATGGATTTATGCGAATTTCAGTAAGTAATTGAATTCTTTCGTGAAATTTGACTAAAATTGTATTGGAAGTAATTTAATTTCTGCGAAGAATTTTACTATTTATGAAAAGAATTTAATTCCTCCAAAGAATGTTATTAGGTATGTAAACAATTGAATATTTGCAAAGAGTTATTTTAAAATTTCTAAATATATAAACAATAAAAATTAAATATTTACCAAAAAAGTGAATTTTTCAAATTTTGCTTTTGAAATTTTTCAAAAATTTAAATTCGAAAATAAACAATTTTGTAATTCGTATTATAATAACATATTTTTCTAAATACTAAAAACTGATGTCTAGCGAAATAAATAGTCAATTCTAGTTTGATAAAATTATTTCATAAAGAAAGTAAACAAAAGTAAAAAAATCTACTCTTTATTACACTGGAAAAAAAATTTATATGATTCAAATAACCGATTATTTGACTATTATCAAATAAATATTTACTTGAATCAAATATTTCAGTATTTGAAGCAAATATTATTTAATTGATTCAAATAAAAATTATTTGATTTAAGTAAATATTTATATGATAATAGTTAAATAATCGGTTATTTGAATCAAATAAATTTTTCTTTCAGTGTAGTTACTTTTTCTAAATATTAAAAACTATTCTCTGGAAAAATAAATAAGAAATTCTGGTTTCGTAAAAGTATTTTATAAATAAAAGAAGAAGAGCAAAGAAAGTTAGAAAAGTAAAATAGTGAAGAAAGTAAAAAAAGTAAATAGTAAAGGAAGTGAAGAAAATAAAAAAGTAAAGGAAGTAAAAAAATTAAAAAGGTAAAAAAAATATAAAAAATAAAGAAAAATAAAGGAAGTAAATAAAGTAAAGGAAGTAAAAAAATTAAAAAGGTAAAGAAAATAAAAAAGGTAAAGAAAAATAAAGGAAGTAAAAAAAGTAAAACGTAGTAAAAAGAATAAAAAAAACAGTAAAGTAAAATCAAAGTTCTCGCTATAGTTTAAAAATAATTTAAAGCAACTATCATTTTATTTAAAAATTTCCAAATTAAGAATACTCTAATATTTTTTTAAAAATAGTTAATTGACCATTTTTTCTATACTTCAACGATAAAAAAAAATTCTCCCCCAAAAAAAACGCGGGGAAACTGGCTTTAATCACAAAAAATCGACTTGAATAATACATTATAAAGGAAGATTGAAAATTTCCATTCCACGAAAATGTAACACTAATGCTCGTTAAATGCGCACAATTAGGAAATATTTGATGCGATAACTGTGCCAAAATTGATCAAACATAGTTGCTCTTAATAACATTGGGTAATGTGTGAAACGAGCCGTTCAGGCTGAAATCGCGAAAGATAATGGTGTAAAAGCCATTGAGTCTGAGCAGTCGAGAGGAGCTTTGAACTCAGTCCGAAAGCACCAAGAAGAGTGGAATATCGATCGTCGTGTGGATTCGGTTTAATAAAACAAGAAAGGGAAAGTAGTTCTATCTCTATATAAATTCCGATCTTATCTCTTTTTCTTCCTCTCCCTCTTTCACTGTTTTTTTCCCTTTCTCTCTCTCTCTTTCTTTTTCTCTCTTTCTCTTTTTTTTCTTTCCTTCTATATGTATGTATATATATCTATAGGTGAAATTCGACATATATATAAATTTATCCTCTATCTCTGAACTCTGAGCATCACCTTTCCCAACGGTATAGAAATCACTATATATCTATATAGATATATACATATAGATAGATATAGACAACAATGCGACAAAACCAACAGCCATCCGCTTATTATTCTGGAAAGAGACGAGAAAGCTCAAGCTTTCCCATGAGCACGAGGCGTGTCCAAGATTCGAAAATCTTATAAGAGATTAAGACGAGAAAATTCAGCGGGCTTTTAAACTAAACAAAAGATCATAATTCTTTTATAAATACGTGACTTAAATTTCATTTATTTTTTCTATCTCTGTAAATCTTGAAAAATGTTTCTATTTTTGCTTCTTCATATAGAGGCAAGTATTGTGATACCAAAATTTTTCATGTTTGATTTTTTAACATATCTTTCTTTCATTTGACCTCACACGAAGAAAAATGAATTATACAATTTAAGCGTTTTGTGCAGAAACCGCATATGTCCATTTTTTTCGAAAATTACTTTTTTATACAAAAAATTTATCTCTAAATGAAGCTTTACAATCTGGTAGAATATTAAATAAGTGACTAAACTCTAAATCATTTAAAAAAAATTATTAAATTATCATTTCGTGCAAAAACTTGTGATATTTTTTAATAAATTTAATTTTCTTCTGATATTCCTGACGTGTATTAGTAATTTATATTAAACAGTTTGTATTATAAATGAAATTCAATTTTAAAGAAAGCAAAAAGTGATAATAGTGACTGAATTAATTTAAAATTACAAAATATTGAAAATTGGTGAAATTTATTCTTAAGTAAATTTTATTTACAAAATTCTTTATAAAATGTTACAAAAAATTATCCAAATTCAATATTTTAAATAAATATTACTAAATATTTAATAAAACCTTGATATTTTACTTGATTCAATAAATTTTCTGTGTTCTTCATTTAATTTTGTGCAGTAACAGCATAAGTCGAAATGTTAATTTATTTTTTTTATTTCTTATATTAAGTAGATAAAAAATAATCGCATTGAATTTTTTAACTTATAGGTTACTAGAATATAATGCAATAAGCAGAATTCACAATAGATTATACATTTTATAATCCAAAATCGAATCAAATAATTCTAGACTATTACTATAGCAACATGTTTTTTTCAAATTTTCACATTATCAGGTTAAAGTTGTTTAGAAAATTTGTTGTGATCGAACTTTTTTACATGTGCTGCTATTTTTATTTTTCAAGTTTGTAAATTTCTGATAATTTTATTTTTATAAATCTAAAAACAATTATAGCACAATGCATTTATTTATCATTACCTCATTATTGATTATAACCATTTTTAGTTTAAATACTACAAGGGAATATTATTTTTAACCTTTTCTTAAAAGTATTTTTATTTACGTATAAAGTCTTAATTTTGTGTTTAGTAAGAATTTATTTGTTTGTAAATTTATTTATGATTAATTCATCAATTATTATTTGATTGATAACAATTTTAATAATAATTTTTTAAATAGTTTTAATAGTTTTGTAGATTTATAATGATGAAATTACCAGAAATTTACGAATAAATAAATTTATGTTAAAAAAATTAATTTAGTGATTGATCAATTAATTTGATTAATAAATTATTAGCAACAACAAATTCAAATTTTTATTAATTTTATTATTAGTCAATTAAATATTAAATTAATTTTTTAAATTTATGGGTTAGTTCTGATTTGGCAAAATTTTATTTATTTAAACTAACGTAAAGACCATTTATATTGATGCAAGTTTTATAATTTACGAAAACGACTGAAATGAGCACCAAAATTAGAACAAAAATTTATAATTTTGGCAGCGGTTTTTTCATTGTTTTTTTCACATAAAAATAGCTTTCGAATTTCGACAAAATTTTAATTCTTTTCTTTTTTTTTATTTTTAATTTCATTTTCAATTGGATATTTGATTTTGTTTTCCAATTTCGGAAATTCTAATCGAATGCAAAGCTCGGGGGTGTATTTTATCGATTGGACTTGCGACATATTCGCAATGCGAAAGCTAAAACAATCAGGTACATATATAGAGAGAGAGAGACAGAGAGTATTTTTCTACATATATACACACTGTGTAAATCAAATAAATTATTTAAAAAGTAAACAAAATTTTTTAATAAATATATTCGTTTACTTTGAAAATTATCAGTTCGTTTTGTATTTTATTTTTGTTTGCAAATTGAAAATTATTTTCTAATTGGACTTTTCGAGGGAAATCTTATATTTCTCTCTAAAGTGAAAATATACTTTTGATTTTTATTTTATTTTATTTTATTTGCTTCAATACTTCACACAATTTACTCTATACAAGTTGATTTTATTTCTGATCATTTAATTTTAACTCTGATTTTTTGTTCTCTCATTCATTCAATTTCTCGGTTAATTTTTCTAAAAAGTGTTTTCTCTTCAAATAAAATATCCAGTTTGAAACAAAATTTGACTGCGATTAAAATGAACGATTGACGATTAAAGGAAGAAAAATTGTACACGAATTTCGAAAAGTGGCTAAAATTTTTACTATTGACAAATATCAAATTATTTTTGTAACAAAAAACTATTTTTAATAACTAAAAATATTATACAGGAAGAAAAATGGATTTTAATACTCCTAGGAAATGTTTACAAGAATTGAAATATATCAGATTAAAAATTGACTTGTACTACTTAGTTATGGTTAACATAAGAAAAATTTCTTTTGACTATAATTGCTTTTTACTACTGAAAATTATTTTTAAACAATTTGTTAATTATTTCTATTATTATTTGTAAAATTTGTAAATTTGCTATCAAGAATGTTGCGTCTGACTTGAAACGATTTTTACCACTTGAAGAAATGTTATCAAGAGTTAAAAATACTGTCTGACTATAAACTGACTTATACTACTACTAAAAACATTAAATCGTATGAAAAAAAATTTTTTTCTACGCTAAGACAAAAATAACGAATTTTCCACTAAAATCATACAAACACAGTGCAAGAAACCCAATGAAAACGAAATGAAATTTGATTGAGCCATAACTTCGTAAATTATTCAAGCGGATGATCATTAATGACATTTATCGATCACAACAGGAATCAAAATAACAACAGTAATTAACGAACCAGAGAATACTTAAAATTTTAAATTACGAATTTCTGCAAATTACAAATAAAGTACACCACTTTAGAGGAAAATACCACATTACGAGATGGGTAATTATTACTTAACGACCGTCTTTACTAATAATAAGAGTAAAAATTAATTTTTTAAAAACCTTTTCTTTAACTCCTATACTCTTCCTTTTATTTTTAATAATTTTTCAAAAAATTTTATTTGAAATTATAATTTAAATAAAAAATTTTTAAAAATATTCTCGAATGGATAGACAAAATATATTCTCGAATAATTAACTAATGAATACTCCGATTTCAAAGTATTATTATTTACTGTTATTTTTAATTCCTCAAAAAAAAAATGATAAATAAATAAATAAAGCCCAGTCTCTTCTCATTTGTATAATGAAAATCATTTTCTATAAATATTCATGCGTATATTTGAAATACGCTCAACGATTCATGCGCCATAAAGTGATTAACACTCTACGATATCAGCAAAAATGATAAATGCCAGCATATAAAAATAATATTTAAATGAAAAAATGAGTTATTTTAATTTTCACTTTAAAATTCATCGAAATAATTTCGAATGGAAAATATTTTTCGCAAACAGTGGAATTAAAAAAGAAATAAACTTCTTTGCGAGGAATACAATTATTTTTAGTACAATTCGAACGAAATTTCTCCAAAGAATAGAATTATTTTGAAAAAAATTATTTAAGTTCAATTATTTTCAACAACTTTGATAGAAAATTCTTCTAGACAATTTAATTATTTATAAAAATAATGGAATTCTTTCTAAAAAAAATTTTCAAGATAATAACTCTCAAGATAATTTCAATAAAATTTTTCTAACAGGTTTAACTATTTTTAAAAATTGTAATAAACTTTACCTAAACAATTTAATTATTCTTAAAAGTTTTTAATAAAATTCGTTGTCAATTTTTAATACTTTCAAAATTTTCAATTACCAATACTTTAAAAAAAATTCACGATTTTTATAAAACTTAATCAATATTCTTTAAAAAAAATATAATTATTTGCAAAAACTCTAATAAAAGTGTTTGAAAGAATTTAATTTTCTATGAATAAATTTAGCATATTTTAATATTTCAATTTAATAAAAAAATTTTTTTATAAATAATTTTCAAGAATTAAATGATTTTTAGTTAACCGGCAATTTAAATATTTCTGAAAATAATTGAATTCTTGATTCGAATTATGTCAAAACGTTTTTTAATAATTCAATCCCTATGAAAAATTTATTATTTACAAAAATAATTGATTTTTTGGAAAATTTAAAAAAATAAGTAGGTAAATAGTATTTTGACCCTTTTTAAATTTTTATTATTTCTCAAAATTGATAGATTTTGAAATCAATATGAAATTTTGTAGAAATTTCGTTTTTATATCTATAAAAAATTTCCAAATAAAAAAAAATTAATATTTATAAAAGTTTTAACATTGATAAAAAATAGTTTTTAATTTAAAAATTTAAAAAAAAGTTAATTATTGTTAAATTTTATTATACGAAAACACATTTGTTTTTTTAAACTAATTTTAGAACATAAACTTTTTAAAAAAATGTTTTAGTGATAACAACAAAACTAATTTTAGAACATAAACTTTTTAAAAAAATTTTTTAGTGATAACAACAAAATTCGATAAAACATTTTTTTGAAAAAGTTTATGTTCTGTAATTAGTTAGACAAAAAATGAGTTTTCATATAATAAAATTTAATAACAATTATATTTTTTTAATTTCTTGACTTGTAAACTATTTTTTTTGTTTTGCAAATATTAATTTTTGCATTCGGTAATTTTTTATGGATGTAAAGATATATTTTCTACAAAATTACGTATGGATTTCAAAATCTATAAATTTTTAGAAAAAATAAAAATTCAAAAAGGGTTAAAATATTTTCTGATCAATTTTTTTTTCTCTCAAAAAATTACTATAAAAATAATTTCATTGATTATTTAAAATATTTTTTTTATATAGTTGAAAATATAGGTGTACCATCCCCTTAATAAAAATTGTATTTAAAATAATTGAATTATTAAATTGAATTTTGTCAAAAGTTTTTTAAATAATTGAACTCCTTTGAAGAATGCAATTTATTTTTTAAAATAATTGAATTTTCTCAGAGAATTTTTCCAAAAGTTATTAAAAAATAATTTAAATTTTCATAGAAATTAATTAAAATGGTATTGAAAACAAGTGAAAGCCTGAGTAAAATTTTGATATTTATACCTATAAAAATAATTGGACTTTTTTCGAAAATGTTTATTATTTAATTAATAGTATAAGAATATTGAAGTAAATTCTTAAAAACAATTCAATTACGTTAAAAAATTTTAATACAAATCCTGCCGAGAATTAAATTATTTTCAATACAATTTTAATGGCATTTTCTCGAAAGAATTCACTTATTGACGAAAATGTCGATAAAATTCTTGAAATAAATTCAATTATTTTCAAATTTTGTTATTAATACTTTACAAGAATTCAATAGTTTTCAGTACATTAATTTTTAGATTTTAAACATTTAAGAAGAAAAATTATTATGTAAAAAGATAGGAAATGAAAAACAAACGGCACCTAACTTCAAACTGCGAATCGATTACCGGAATACAACGATTATTAATATAGAAGATTCTCATTTTTTCTCCATTTTCTTCCTTCGACCTCGAAAAAAATTCTTTTGACAAATTTCACTAATAGAAACGGATAAAAATCGAAAAAAAATTATTCGAACGTTAAGTATAAAATAAAGAATCATTAGATACAATTTTATTTTTGAAATTAATCGGAAATATTTTTCACAATCAGTGAAATTAAAATTCCAAAAGAAGGAACTTTTGTCTAAAAGAAAAATTATGCATAAAAATTCATAAAGCATTTTAAATTTAAGTGTATAAAAAATTAAAAATTCAATTATTGTAAATTCTTTACGTTATAATCTTCAATGAAAAAAATATTTTCTCCATTTTAAATTACAACTTTTAATTAATTTAATTTATTACAAAATTAATTACAAAAAAACCTGCATTTTTGGTCAGTTACTTTTTCTAAGGATATCAAACTTCCTCTTGTCTCAATTTGATATCCTTAGAAAAAGCGTTCTTTAAAAAATTGCTTGCTTTTGAAAAATTCTCTACTAATTTTGTCCCCATTTTTTTTTTTGCCCTTCTTTCCCCAAATTAATTCTTTTGACAAATTTCCCTCACACAGAAACGAATGAAAGTTGCAAAAAACTTTCGAACGTAAAATATTATAATATAAAGAACCACTAGACACAATTCAAGTTTTGAGCGTCTATCGTCTAACATAAGTCCTCTAACAGAATTCTTTTGAAGATGTAATCCGAGAGTTTACGGGATAAGTATCGCGCTTGAATGCACAACTGGATCAAGCCATCGTTGTCATAGGGTGTTAAGTCGACTGAAAGCGCACACTTGACTCTTCAATAGTAAAAAAAAAGGAAAAAAGTTATTCAATTTTATGTAAATAAAAAAATAAAGTGTTAATACATTAAATGCAATGTTAAAATTTTTCTCGAGGTGCTAAGAATATAATAAACTTTTTTGGTACACTCACACACACATTATATTTGGAGAGAAAGAGAAAAAAAGGAGAAAGAGAGTTTCTCTGACGAGTCTTTTAGACCATAGAAGAAAAAAAGGCAACTTCTAAAAATACCTTGGGTCATAGCATTTACCGAGAAGTAACCGAGAGAAGAAACTTTCAGTGTATATGCACCAACGCGGTCTCATAATCAACTCACATACAGTTACATTTTATGCGCATTTAATCCGTTCATATCATTCCCAGGGAGGCTTTTGAGACTCTTTTCTGCAGAGTATTTAGTCCACTCGAAATGCAGTCATTTTACACGTAATGAAAAGAAGCGGCTCTATAACACTGTTGTTGCGAAATTCTTTAATTACACTCATTCTCCTTTAGTTTAATTGTTCAATTGTTTCGAAACATTTCCTGATTTATTTTTTTTATTTTTTTTTGCAATTTTCCTTATTAACTTTGTCAGTACTAATATTTTAATGTACATTCCATTTATGTTCAAGAGACAAAATTATCGAATTTAGTTTAATTGTTTCGAAACTTTTCCTGATTATTTTTTTTTTTTTTGCAATTTTGCTTATTAACTTTGTTGGCATTAATATTTTAATATACATTCCATTTATGTTCAAGAGTAAAAATTACTGAATTCTTTATATTTATTTACTTAAACAATATACAGACTTCCAATAAAAAAATAATTCAAAAAAATAATTTAAAAAATAAATAATAAAATAATAATATATTATATAATTCATTTAATGGTAAATTAAACTCCGTTGTAATAGTAGTAGTAAACTCCGTTCTAATTAATAAAAACTAGTTAATTTCATTTATCTTCAATTTCCAAAAAATGTCGTTTAGTAATTCAATAAAATTATTTATATATTTCTATCTCAATAAATTAGTTTTATAATAAAACAGTTTTCTAAATGAATAAATAAATACTTATAATAATATAATGATAAATTGTAATATTTACAATATTTTATTTTACAAGCTTAACGGATTGTACCATTTTTTGATTATATTAAAATAATCCAATTATTTTCAAATTCTGTTTTCAAACTTTTAACATTTCTCTTCAAAAAAAAGAAAGACACGACGATTTTTAAAAAATAGTAGTAAAATTTTTTAAAACATAAAATTTGTTAATAAATTTAGAAATGAATAAATAAATTTACATGTAAACTAATTTTTTTCTTCTAATGATTACAACTGTAATTCTTCTAAAATTAAATTCGGCTTCTACACGAAGAAAAATATAAAGTAACTTTTACTACTTTTGTAGTAAAACATTTCTGGTAACTTTTACTACCTTCGGAGTAAATTTTACTAATTTTTTACAAAAATATGTTCTTTGAACGTAGTAAAATTTACTTCGAACTTAGCTAAATTTCCTCCGAAAGTGATAAAAGTTACCAGAAATGTTTTACTATGAAAGTAGTAAAAGTTACTTTATATTTTTTTTCGTGTAAGTTGTTTAATTAAATCTATTCAACGGTTAAGTTATTTTTTTGAAAATAAGTGGGATTTAAATCTTCTTATTATTAAATATTGTCAATTATCAATTATCAATTATCAATTATCAATGATCAGTTATTAATTATCACTTATTAATTATCAAATAAAAAAATTAATTTAAAAAATATTTTTACCTAAATATTCTAAAAAATAATTTAAGGGCATTTTGAATCATTATAACATCAGAGCTTTAAAACACGTGATTAACACGAATTGTGACGTAATAAAAGTTCAAATGCCCTTAATATGGATATAATTTTAAATAACAATATTTAGAAATAAAATTCAATCTTTATATAAAATTTTCATCAAAAAAAGAAATTATCCAAAAAATTTTATTTAGAACTTTCTGAAATTTAATAATTTATAAAACCTGCTACAACAATTTATTTTCAATTCAATTATTTTAAAGAATTTTTAAATAAATCTTCTTTCAATTCATTTTTGAGAAAATTATTCAATAGATTTATTATTAAAAAAGATCAATTTTCCTTGAAATTAATCTAAAATTCAATTGTTTTTAGTAAAAAATTACGAAAATTCTTATATATATTTAGAAATTCAATTAATTCAAAAAAACATAAACTAAAATTAAAAAAATTTTCTTGAATTTTTAACTAAATCAAATATTGTTAATAATTTCTACAAAGTCATTTGAATTTTCCCAGAATTTTTTACGAAACAATTGTCAATTCAATTTTTTTACAAAGTTATTAGAGAATTAATATTATTGTAACATTTTTATTTAATATTCAGTAAATATTAATTTATTTCTACTTAATATTCAATAAATATTTATTTATTTTTAGTTAATATTTAATGTTATTTTAACACAAAAACATAATTTTCCATAATCATTAAAACAGTTATTCTTCAGAATTTTTTTCAACTTATTTAACTGAATTATTGAAAAAAAAAGATTTTTCTTTAATTATAATAAAACATATTTTGAAAAATTATTATTTAAATTCTTCACTTTATTTACAATATTTTTAAATATTGAAACAATAGAATTTTTAATTCATATAGGAATTGAAAAATTTCCATATAATTGAAATTTAGTAAAGCTTTGTAAAAATTATTGAATTTTAGTAAAATGTATTAAAAAACAATCAAGTATTTCCGATAATTTTTTGCAAATATGAAAATACTAAATTTCTTAAAAAAAATTCTAAAGTCTAAAAGAGCGAATATTTTAAAAAGTTTTATTTACATTTCTTGAAGATAAAAGAATTTAAAAAAAATGTGATAAAATGTTTCAAACAATTTAAAAATTCAATTATTTTCTTTGCAGAATTTTAAATTCGAAATTTTGAAAATTATTATTTTCTCTAAAGTTTTAATAATAATTCTAAAAGATTTTAGGTTTTTTGGCCTAAAGTATGGAACGATAATTCTAAAAGTTTGCAGTTTTCTTTACAAAATTATCCACTACGGGTTTATTTTTACAAATAAATAAAATAATAATTATTACAATAAAATTATTCTCCACAGTCAATACAATATTCACAAATTGTATATTTCAATTTTAAAATATGTTCAATTTTAATTAATTTTCAGAATAATTTGCAAAATAAATATAATGAGTGCATTAAACTTCGCAATTTCATTTAAATTAATAAACATTTTCACGAATTTAAATGGAAGCAAAGTTTAACGCTCTCATTATATTCGAATTTACGACAAATTGACAAAATTCCAATTGTAATAAATTTCACGGAGCAAAATTGTTCTCAAAAAGCGCATTCCTGAGAACGATGCATGAATAAACGCAAACATTTATCACACAGGTATGTATTGATTGGTACACGTTAGATTAATTTCATCGATTCACAGCATACCAAACGCTTTGAAAATTAAGGACATAATTTAACTTGCATCTGAAAGCCTTATAACTTACAAAAGTAACTCTTGTTCACTTGGAGATTATTCAATTTTACCAGGTGCACTGTCAAGGAAAATTTAATTAATTTCCCAACTGCGAATAATTTATTTCACTTCATTCTTATTTTTTCCCCCGATTATGACAAAACAATTCGGATTTTTTATTTTCATTTTTCGTTTTCACTTTTTTTTTGTAAATATATGTCTCAAATGACCTCATTATCGGAGTGGAGCAATTATTTTTGACAAGGAAAGTAAAAATTTTGTCTTTAAGAAAAATAATCTTTTTTAATTATAATTGGTTGATTTTTATTTTTTTCGTATTCGGAAAAAAAAATTTTCACATGAAAACATTATTTTGTATGGAATAAAAGTTTCCAAGAAGAAATTTTTTTCTAGAAGGACAAGAATTTTTTTTTTAATATTATGAATAATTGAGAGAGATAGAAAAAAGTGTCAGATATAAATATTGTTCCTTACACATTTTTTTACTATTGAAATTTAAAATAAAAATTAAAACCGATATATTGATTTAATAGTAAATTAAATATTTATATCACCTACTCTCAATGTTCTTTTAACACCATTCTATTTCAGTGATCTTGTAAAATATTTATACGCCATTCCTGAATCTAAAGATGTTCAAGAGAATCAATATTTCCACTTTAGAATTATTTCTTTCATCTTCAAATGTATCCAATTTTTAATATTTTATATCCTTCGACTATTTAATCTTGAAAATGATTTTTAACTTCTCGATAATTTTATCCAAGTTTCTAACAAGTTTAAATTGCTAACTATTGATAATTTTATCGAAAAGGGTCTTTGATTTTTAATCAATAATTTTCTGAATCAATTAACCTGATTTTTATATATTTTCCAAAATAAATTTTTCATCGAAAGGAAAAAATTGAAATTGAAAATAAAATTCGAAAGTAAATAAATAAAAATAATTGAAATAATTAATGTAAATGTGAGAATGTAAAAAATGAGATTGTGTAAATTTCTCTAAACTTCGTCAAATGAATAAATGAACTTCGATGAGATTGTATTTTTATCAAAATTGTCGATAAAAAATAAAATAGAAATACTTGCACAGAAGGTATCGGGAGAAAAAAAAGACTTATTTTGTCGCCCTGCAAACGTATAATGAAAGGAAATTAAATTCTCCTGTTTTTAACAGTGAGAGTGTTAAATGCCTTAAATTTTTTTCCAAACACCCATACAAGAGGGGCTTCATAAACTCGGAATCGTAAATTCCTCTGTGCAGAAATTCAGAAATAAAAACGCAAGAGCAACAGGTTTGCAATGAAACTCTATACATTGGGATCAAGCCCAACCTAATAGTATTATGATAGCCCGAAGCCTTATGCCAAAAGTTTGTGCATGAGGTTCCTTTGGTTTGGTGAAAAAAAAAATTATTTCAGGTGCGCAAAAGAAAAATTGTTTCCTCAAAAAAACCAATTTAGAAAAAGAAAAAATATTAATTTTTTGTCTCAATATTGATGAACATTATTTTTTTCTACCATAATTTATCGTTTTAAACAAGAGACAATCCGGAAATGGCAAAATAATTGAAACTTCTTTCTTCTTTTGGTTTCAAGGGAAATATTTTGACACTCTTTAAATTTTTTTTTTAAATTCGTAAACTTTTAAGGAAAAATTCGACAAACAATCGGAACAAAAATTAGTCCAATGTCATAGTTTCGTATTTTTAGAAAAAAGTCAAATTAAATTTTAAATTACTTTTAGTAAAAGCGTGAGGAATTTAATTTTCTACATTTTGAACATTTTAAAGTTACATTTGAATGAAAGTAATAATTTTTTGTCAATAATATTCTAAAATAATCTAAAATTAAGTGACATAATCTAAAAATATTAATTTCTTATTGACAAAATTGTAATTTTTATTCAGCAACTTTTAATCGTTGTAAATATTCAAAATTAAATTCTTCGCTTCTTCACGGAGACAAATTTGAAATTTAATTTGTGAGTTTCTTTCAAATTACGAAATTATGACATTGGACTAATTTTTTATTTTAATTGTCCGTCAGATTTTTTCCCAATTCCAAGCGTAATTTTTCAGAAAATATGTTTTTAGTTCACGTTTAAAATTGACGAAGAAAACATGTTTTTTTTACATATTTTGAATCGCTTTTTGAAAAAAATTTAATTCTAAAAAAATTACAATTCTTACTTAATTTTTTTATTTGAAAATTGATTTGTTTATTTCCGTATTCTAATTTCATTTCATAAATTTCAAATATATTCGAATAAATTTTTATATCTAAAAAATAAAAATTATAAAAATCCCGTAAAAATTATGATATGAAATTAGTTAGAAAAATAAACGAATAAATTTCCAAATTAAAAAATAGAGTAACAATTGAATTATTAGCATTTTCAGCCTAAAAATAGTTTTTTTTTTCAAAACAAAGCTTCAAAATATGTGTAAAAAACAATTTTTCATTCATCAATTTCTTTTGTAGCTTCAAAAACGTATTTTCTACAAATTTAAACGTGCGGATTTTAAAATTTACTGATTTAATAATTCGAAATTTATCTGAGAATAATTTAACAAGCCGAATCCGAAACTAATTTTAAATTTTCTATAATTAAAAATTCTCAATAGTATTTCCGTCGAAGATCGATATACGACAGCCAGCCCTAAATTTACAACAAAAAAGTTATTCTATATAACGAAAAAAGTTTCCTATGTTATAAAAAAGTTTCCTATAAAATAATAACAGTAGTAATAGCAATAATAATAATAAAAATATTGATAATAATAAAAATATTGAAAATAATAAAAATATTAATAATAATAATAAAAATTGATGAAAATAGGAAAATTCCGCTTACCTTGAGTTGATGTTGTGGACGTCGAAGAGCAACTTGGTCCCTCCTTCCAACCAGACGATCAGCTTCAGTTTCCAGACCTTCCATTGATGATTCAGCCTCGCTCAGCCAAGCCAAAAACTTGTCCAGTGAACGATCAAAGTTTTGCAGAGAATTCATTGCTGAATGAAGAAGTTTTCCTCGGTTGATGATGCTGTAAATTTAATCTAGCATGAAACTCAAAAGATTCAGAAGATTATGATAATAATAATAATAATAATAATAATAATAAAGATAATAGTAATAAATTAATAATTCGAATAATAATATTAATAAGAGGTGGAACATTAAT
Organism: Leptopilina myrica (nomen nudum); assembly: GCA_032872475.1. Taxonomy (NCBI): domain Eukaryota; kingdom Metazoa; phylum Arthropoda; class Insecta; order Hymenoptera; family Figitidae; genus Leptopilina; species Leptopilina myrica (nomen nudum). The sequence continues at coordinate 10,843,466 of CM065459.1, forward strand.
TAAGCAAGGCTTTAAGAAAGGAAGGGTTTTCAGGAAATTTTTACCGTCGATATGAAAAAAAAGGTTTTTAAAAACTGTCTTATGTAATTTATGAATGGTCCCTAACAATATTAATATTTTAATAATAAAAAAAATAATAGCAATACTTTAAATAATGATAATAATACTATTATACTAATAATAATTCAAACAATGATAACAAAGATAATAGTAATAATAATTTAAGTAAAGAATAATACCAGAGACAATAGAAATAATAATTCAAAAAATAATAACAACGGTAATAGTAATTATGATAATGATAATACTTTTAATAACAATAAGGATAATAATTATTACAATAATAATAATAATAATAGTAATAAAATTTAATTAATTTTTCAAAGATTCAGTGCTTTGAAAAGTGAAACGAGTTCACAGAGAAAGCATTTAGAATTCAACTTCCTCACTTTATGAAACATCTTGCCTATAGTTATTTAATCCGGCTTCCATGAATCTTTCATCTGTTTTCATCTCATAAATTCCAAAGTAGTAAACTTAAACGTATTAAATTGTATAAATATTTAAATTTTCTCTTTTTTAAATGCACCAGTTTCATAAGAGTGTATTAAACTTTTTCGTTATACAAAAACCCAGATATACATATATATACGAAATATAAATATTAAATGCAAAACTTTTCAAAAAAAAAAATAAATAAATACATTCAATAAAATTTATCATTTTAAAGTTTATTAATTACATATATATATATATATATATTTGCTACGAAAAGATTTTAACAAACTCTATAAAAAGAATTTTTTTCTCCTTAATTAAATATCAATCTCTTTAAAAATTTAATTAGTATGAATGAAAATAGATTCTCTCTCGAGTTTATTTATAATTCTATAAAAAATGTTTTATTTTAAAATGAAAATTTTATTCTTTATCAAATGTAATATTTTTAGGAAAAGTTTGGTGTATTTTGAAACTGGCTCGACTGTTATTATTATTATTACTATTATTTTTCTTATTTTTAATTTTTATATTACTTTTATTAGTATTTGAGTGATTTTTTTGTAAGAAGATTATTTTGTAGAATATTTTACGAAATTTCTTCTATAATTCAATTATTTTAAATAAATTTTGAATAAGTTTCTGGAGAATTATCAAATTCATTTCTTTACAATTCAATTTCATAAAATGTCGATTATTGAGAAATTCTTGAATTAAATATTTACTATTTTAAAATAAACTAAATAATTGGAAAAAATTAAATTCAACTTTTTCAATAAAATTATTTAATTATTTAAAATTTAAATACAAAAATTAAGAATTTATTGAAAAATACACAGTTTCATAAAATTGAATTCTCATGAGAAATTTTATCAACAAAATTTTAAAAAATTGAATTTAATATTTATTAATTTATTTATTATTTATGAATGTAATTGAATTATTGGAAAGGAATTTATTAAAAAATTTGTAAGTAATTGAATTCCTATGAATTTTTTTATTACTTATGAAAATAAATAAATGATTGCAAAGAATTGTACTTAAATTGATTTTAAATAATTAAATTCTTTTGAAAAATTGTATTCAAATTTATTTTAAAAATATTATAATTCTTTTGGAAAATTTTATTAACATTTATTTTAAATAATTTAATTCTTTTGGAAAATTTTATTCAAATTTATTTTAAGTAATTTAATTCTTTTCGAAAATTTTATTAAAATCGCATTGAATTGAGGAAAATTTTGAAAAATAATTAAATAATTGAAATTTTGCAAGGAATTTTATTAAAATTTTTGGTAAATAGTTTTATTTTTTATAAAAATAATTGAAATATTGACGAGAATTCAAAAAATTTTTCAAGATTATTGAATTTTTGCAAAGAATTTTATTACTTCTGAAAATAAAAGAATTTCTACAATCATTTTCTAACTTCTCGAAAATTCAATTTTTTCCATGATTTTCGCTAAAATTTTTCTTTAAATCCATTATTTTGAATACTTAATTAAATATATATTAAAAAATGTAACTAATTTCAGAAGTATTTGTGTTATTATTTTTTTTTAATTTCTAATTAAGTTCATTAAAAACGAAAGATTCATAAAATTTGAAATTGAAACCTGTTGAAGTTCATATATTTATGAAAATTTGAAGTACAACTCTTTTAAAGTTCAATTAATTTTGAAATATTTAAGTGAAATTATTGAAATTAAATAATTTATAAGTAGACAATAATTTTGTGATAGTTCTTAATAAACAATTTAGTTATTTAAAAATAAATTTATCAGAAATAGAAAAAATTGAAGGGATTTTCTTAAGAATTTTAAATAAAAATAAAATCAAATAAATATAAATATAATCAAATAAAATGGAGCAAAAAATTTGAAGGAAAAACTTTAACATTTTTAACAATTAATTTTGCGCAACGTAAATTTTTATTTTGAAGTCTAGAGTATAAAATAAAGTAGTCTCAGTAAAGAAATTAAAAACAATGCAATTGCAAGAAAAAAAATTAAACTCTAAAAATATCACTTTCAAAAAAATCACCCATTTAAATTAAACACATAAAGACAAGAAACAAGAAAAAAAAATTAAAATCAATGAGAAAATGATCGCTCACCTTGTATTGAGATTATTATAACGTTGATTGATGGTCTCTGTCATTTTCTTGACACGCGTTGTATCATCTTGTTGATACACGGCAATTAGTTTCTGGGTGAGTTGATTAAATAGTTCGAGTTGATGCTTATATTGATGAAGCTCGGCGTGGAAAGACTGTAAAAAAAGAAGAGAAAAGAAAAAAAAAGTTGTATGAGTGGGTAAAAGTTTAGACCAAATGTAATGAAACCAGCATCGAGAGCTTCTAACTGAGTTAGAAAAAGTAATTTCCTTCCTATAAAGAAACGTCGATAACTTAACAGAGTTAAATGTTTGTAAAACTGAATAAAGTTTCATGGTGATATTACGCTCGACGGAAGGAAGCAAAAGAAGAAGAAGAAAAAGAAGAAGAAGAAGGAAAAAAATAGAAGAAAAAGATCTTTTTATTTACAGGGAATGTCTGCAATTGGGGTCCTTCAACTTCCGAAAGAAGAAATAAAACTTCAAACTTGTTTAGCTATTTTACAATAATGCCAACTCCTTAATACTCCTTGACAATAAAAAAGAAAACAAACAAACTCCCTTTTGGAAGATTTTAACGAACAAAACGTAAAAAAGTGTATCTAAATTTTTCTCGTTCTGTAATCATTTTTTAATGCTAATAAAAAAAATGCTTATGAAATAAATAAATAAATAAATGCTTCATAAATGCTTTATGAAACAATATATTTAATGTCAAGATAAAAATATGTAAATTAATAATTAAATAAAGTTTGAGAAAAAATGAACAAAGGGAAAAAGAAAATGAGAAATCAAGAAAATAAATAAAAATAATTAACGAAGTAAAGAAAGTAAAAGAAGAAATAAACAAAGGGAAAAAATTAAATAGAAGATTTAATAAAAAGCAATAAATTGATAAAGTGAAAGAAAAAAGGAAAAAAGAAAAACTGAAGTATAAATAAAGAGATGAAAAAAATTAGATAAAAGAATAAAGTAAAAAATACGTTAAGGACATTTGTACAATTTTGACGTCATAATTCGTGTGAGGCACGTGTTTTAAAATTATGACGTCATAATGGTTCAAAATGCCCTTAAGGAAAAGAATTAATTACTTAAAAAAGAAATTAAATGAAAAAATGAATAAAATTAATTGAGTAATTAAATAAATTAAGTATAGAAAAATTAGGAAGAGAATAAATTAAATAAAAATATAAATATTTTCTTTATTTATTTTCTTTGATTTCTTTTTATAGAAATGTAAATGATGTTAAAAAATAAATCAATGGAAAAAGTAAATTATGTTGAAAAATAAATCAAGTGAAAGAGTAAATAAACATAAAAAATTAATTAAGGAAAAAATAAATTAAATTAAAAAATAAATAAAGTTATAAAATTAATAAGGGAAAAAATAAATAAACATTATTTCCCTTGATTTATTTTTCAACATAATTTATATTTCTATAGTTCAAATTAATTTTGCTCTTTTCAATTTACATTTTTTATTTCTATTTCTTTTGCTTTTCGTTTTTTTTTACTAAATTAATTTTTTAGGTTTTTTATTTTTATACTAAATTTATTAAATTTAATAAAATTATTAATAAATTACTAATAAAATTAAATTAATCAAATTATTAGTTAATTTATTTAATTTATTAAAAAATTAATTTTTTAGATTTTTTTCAACTAAATTAATTCGTTACAAATTGTATTTATTAATTTAGTAAAAAAGTAAAAAAATACGAAAAGTAAAAGAAATAGAAAATGAAATAAAAAATGTTAATTGAAAAGAGAAAAATTAAATTGAACTATAGAAATATAAATTATGTTGAAAAAGAAAACAGGAGTGAAAAAATAAAGAAACGTAAAAAATTAATTGAGGAAAAATAAATAAACTTAAAAAATTAATTGAGGAAAAAATAAATAAACTTAAAAAAATTAATTGAGAAAAAAATAAATAAACTTAAAAAAATTAATTGAGAAAAAAATAAATAAACTTAAAAAAATTAATTGAGAAAAAAATAAATAAACTTAAAAAAATTAATAAGGAAACAAATTAATAAATTTAAAAAATTAATTAAGGAAAAAAATAAAAAAGTAAACGAAATAGAAACTAAAATAAAAAAATGTAAATGGAAAAGAGGAAAATTAATTTGAAACGATAGAAAGAAAAGGAGACATTCACTTGAAAAAAACATGAGGGGAAAGAAAAAGGAAGGCAAAATATTTACAGAAGACGAAAAAAAAAGAAATGAGTCATGTTAAACGTTAATTTATAAAATATTATGGAGACGTACCTTTTGTTCTCTGAGTTGTGCTTCAAGAACATCAGCAGTATGACCAACGGCCCTCATCCTCTCGAGACGAGTTTCCATTCTTGCCAACCAGACTTCAACCTCGTTTCTCTTGGCTTCGTACCGTTGACTATCGCTCAACATGGCATCTAACTGTGTCTTTCTTTGCATTACTTTCGAGTTTGTCTCATCCCAATGTTCTCTCAGTTTGGTCACTGTAACAAAATAAAACAAAAAAAAAAATCGATTAAAAATCACATTGCCAATATGTATGAGCCGATGGGAAAATTACATTTATTATTAGTATAATGACAGAAAAAACCAATTATTATATTAAAATCGACAAAAAAAAAATGAAACATATGAAGCTTGGTGGTAACTAATGGAATTATATACTATATGTAGTATGTAAATCAATATTCCTTTGACTTTGTATAAATTTATTAGCAAATAACTTTACCTCCATATATGAATACTGTAATAGTGATTCCCATTGGGTTCGGGTTAATTATTCAAACAGTGCAAAATTCCATCAGACTATGTAAGAAAGTTAAATGGTATCAATTTCAATGAATAAATTAATTTATTTTTGGAAGATTGTATTTATTTTCAAAATTGTACTTCAGAAATTAATTTAGATACAAACTTAATTTATAATTCAACTTTCATTTACTTGCTGGTACTGCAAAAATTCATTGCGATGTAAACTTTACTTTCAAAATTTTCAAATAATTAATATTTATTATTAATTTTTGTAATTACAATGTTCTTCTTTACCATTTCGATAATTATTGTTTGCCAGTTTTTTTATACAGACCTCGGTTCGAACTTATGGGGATATCAAGGTCGATGTAATTTTTCCATTTAAACTTCTATGGAATGTGACTCGACTTTGATATCCCCTTAAGAAAAAAAAATCATTTATTTTACTCATTGTTGTAAAAAAAAATTTGTTTCTGTTATTATTTTTAAAAAATTTCATTTCTTCCTTCACCTTACACTAATTTTTAATGTAAATTAGTCAAAGCCTCGTAATATCTTTATTATTTAACAAATATTTTATTAACTTATTATTTCTTCTTCCAGAAAAATTAAAATTTTATTGATTTTCAATTTAAAACCTTCTCAAAATTTAATTAGTTAATTACTCAACTAAATTATTCCTTTTTTTTAATTTTTTCCAGAACTATTCACGAAAACTATCTCTAAAAATTACAACTTGCACACCTTTCGAAATTTCATTTCTTTCTAGAATATTTCAATTACTCATTATTTCTTCTCAAAGAAAAATTAAAATTCTGTTAATTTTTAATTTCAAACCTTCTGAAAATTTAATTATTGAATTAAATTACTGTTTTTCTTTAATTTCCCGAAATGTTTTATTTTTTATATTAGAAAAAAATAAATATTTATTTCTTTTATAATATTTTTTTCGTCTATGTTAAAACATTATTTTGCACAATACACAGAATTCTAAGCGAAATGTGTACAAGTGTCCTAAAAATTATACACATTTTTATTTACATTATTCAATAATCCTTATATTGCTTTTTTTTTGTTCTGCACTTTATAAGGATATTGAAAATTGGCTCATGCAAAAAATACTTCAAAGAAATACACTCTGTGGTAAAAAAGGGAAAAAAATTTTTCAATATCGTAAATGAGACACATTCGCTACCTTTCAGAAATGCTCTTAAAAATGCGAGATTCCGAGAACACATGTCATCAAATAGAGGCGAAACTAGAAATACCAGATTTTCTGTTTTATAGTTTTTGTCAATTATTTTTCTTACAGTATAAAATAATAATAATTTAATAATAATAAATTGCTAACTTCTTTCACCTTTAATTAAAAATAAAATAATAATGATAATAGTTTTATTAATATTTTAGTTAATATTATTATTATTTATAATTTTGTTAAAAAATAGGAATATTATTATATTAAAAATATAGTAATTATAATTAGTATCTAAATTTGAATTTATAAAAACGTCTACTAATTTGAATTACTGATTAACTTTTTGCTTTCGAAAGTAGTAAATTTTACTAATAAATAGTATTTACTATTTTCTACTAAATTCCCAGTAAAACATACTAATTACCAAAATTTACTGACTTTTTGCTTTTGAATTAGCTAATTTAATTAACAAATATATTATTTTCTACTAATTTAATAATAAAATTTACTAAGTCAGAAGCAAAAAGATCAGTCACTAATTTAAAATTACAAAAAACCTTTTTACTAATTCAAATTTAAAGAAAATAATCACAATAAGTATTAATGATAGTAATATAAAGAATAATTTATTTGCACTGTAATGTAAAGAAATATAATTTTTTTATTACCATATTGAGGATAAAATATCAAAAAGAACGCACTTAGGATAGATTGACAAAAGAAAATATAATAATTATCCATAATTTATTTCGTAATATCAAATAATAATTCCATAATCACCATTATGGAGATGCATTAATATCCCCTAAAATCCATTATGGTTCGAATTATCAGTACACCTAATTTCTATTTAGCCGAATTCATTAGATGGAATAATAGAATATTAATCAATGGGGATTTTCGTCTAAATACCGTATTTTTAATTTTGTCGACAAATTATTTTTATGAACAAAACATTGAGAGGTTTTTTTTCAAATCGTACCAATTAAATATTTTTGGTAGTAAAATTCATACCAACTAAATATTTTAAGTAGTAAAAATCATACCAACTAAATATTTTAAGTAGTAAAAATCATACTAACTAAATATTCTAGATTGTAAAAATGTATCCTAATTACAATCAGTTTTTTTTTAAATTAACGAAATTTTTTTGAAAATTTTCAGTTAATTTTCACTTTCTTATTTAGTGTCATATTTTCTTTCAGTAAATTTTACTGAATTTAATTATCCCTTAACTTATTTTTTAATTTATTATTACAGAATTATGAATTATTCTTTATTTCATTAATTAATAGAAACATTTAATATTTTCTTCCCGTTTTCTTTTTTCTTTGTAGGTTTGTTTACTTGTGAAATGTAAGTAAATTTGAATATTCTTTCTAAATCTGAACTAGTAGAATTCTAGTAACAAAAATACTAGAATTTCACTACTTGTTAGTTATTTTTGTGGACGATTTTTTGTCATTTTATTAGAATGACGAAAAATGCATTATTAATTCAAATTCAGAGAGACGAGTTACTGAAAATTAATTCATTTATTTATTAATTATCAATTAATAACTTTATAAATTTAAATTAGTGAAAATGTTTACTAATTTGAATTAGTGAATAATTTTTGCTTCTTAATTATTAAATTTTACTAATAAATAAAATAATCATTTCTTTTCTACTAATTTCTTAGCAAAATTTTCTCTCAAAATCAGAATTTATTATTTGTTTATTTTTTTAAATTAGTAAAAATATCTCGAAAAATATTTTCTAATTTGAATTAATAAACTTATTTTTGCTTTTGACTTAGATAATTTTACTAATAAATAATAATTTCTACTAATTTCTTAGCAAAATTTGTTTTCTAAATAAGAATTTATCATATATTTGAATTAGTAAAAATATTTACTAATTTGAATTACTAACTTTTTGCTTTTGAAAGTAGTAAATTTTACTAATAAATAGTACTTTCTACTAATTTATCAGCAAAATTTTTATTCAATATTTAAATAAACAAATTGTTTTTGCTTTAGAATTAGTAAATTTTACTAATAAATAGTAATTTCTACTAATTTATTAGCTAACTTTTCTCTCTAAATTTAATTTTGCAAACTTTTCTCTCTAAATTTGAATGAGTAAAAATATTTACTAATTTTAATTAGTGACAATTTAGCAAAATTTTGCTAATATAATACAAATATACTAATTTTACTAATAAATTAGTATAAATTATTTTTTTAGTAAAATTTCCTAATTAGAAAGCAAAAAGTGAGTTACTAATTTAAATTGATAAAAATATATTCAGTATTAAATCAAATAAATAAAAATACAAAATTATAATGTAAACACTGTAAAAAAAATATTCTTAAATTAAGAATATACACTACAAAATTGGTGCCAAGGATTTTTCCCACTTCAATTAAGTAGAAATATTCTAACAATAAGAATATATTTTTGAAGTAAGAATAGTTCACACTTAATGTAAGTGGGAAATATCCTTGACACCTTTTTTTAGTTTTTATTCTTAAATTAAGAATATTTTTTTTTCCAGTGAAATAATAGAAATGTAAAATTATAATTGTTATAATATAAAATAACGAAAATATAAAATATAATTTAACAAAATATATAAAAAAACAATAGAAAGTACCAGAAGGATAAGTAAAAAAATAATACGGAAAAAAAATTCATCTGGAACAGCGATAAGTTTCTCTAGAATAGCGAAAGTAGTGACTAAAACAACTAAAAATTTCGCTAATGTAGTAAAATTTGTACTTGTTCCAGGTAAAATTTTTTTTTTTTGGTAAAAAACAATAAAAAAATATAACAATAAAGAAGAAATAACACAGAATAATATAACAATAAAAAAGAACTGACACAAAATAATATAATTAAAATAATAATACTACAAACATTAATTTCTAAAGCAGTGGAAAATATTTTTTCCACCACCAGAAAAAGAAGAATGAGAATAAGAAGAAGAATATAAAAATCAGAGAAAAAAATAAAACTTGAGAGAAAAGAAGAGAACAATTTCTCTAAGTGGAGTGCATAATGCACTGATGGTCAAGTGGAGGATGAAGATCAGTCTGAGAATGGAAGCTGAATGAGCGGATATTAATTACAAGTAAAATTCCGTAATAATGTACGGCATTATATTCAAGATGAGAGCGCAAGAGAATGGGGGAAGTTTAATGTATCCTGGGCCTGCTTTAGGTTGAATAATGTTTAAAGGAACGTCACGTTGCAGACTCACAGTGGAAAAGAGAGACAGAGAGTGAAGAGAGGAGAGGAGAGGTGGAGAGGGAGAAAAGTATCCACGATGAGGGTGCAAAGCACTTGGACCCTGGGGCGGAAGTAAGTGGCTGATCTATCACCTTGCTGCTTAAAGGGGTGCTACTCCTCTTCAGTGAAAGTTGGAGACACCGCACCGTCTCTGCTCGCAAAGAGAGTGAGGGTGTGTTCCATTCAATGACTTATTACAAGTCATTCACGCTCATCGACCGCAAATTCACTCATCGTTATTTTTCCCCAATTATAAACGGTACTTAGTTTCCCATCTAAAATTCTCCCAACCTAATGATTATACACTATACACACTTAATTTTCTCATTTCGTTTTTCTTTTTTATATATCTATACCTCGTTTTCGTTTAACCGCAAAACAAGGAAACTAATCAAATAATCAACTAAATAATATGTTTGGAAATATTTCACAAAAAAAATGACTAAAAGAGAGTTTTTTTTCTGCTAATGTCAAATTGAGCCAAAAATTAAATCAAAATGTTGTTTCGCAACAATTTTCTATTTTGTCTCAATTTAAAATCCGCAGAAAAGTGTATTTGTAATTTTACTTTGAATTCTTTCTCATTAAATATATGACTTTAGTGCTTTACTCTAATTTTGCATTTGCCTTACACTTTGATTTGCACTTTGACTTTGACTTTAACTTTGATTTTCATTTAAAAATTAAATTTAACTTCAACTTTGACTTCCATCTTGACTTTGAAGTCTAACTTTAAATTTTATTTTCAATTTAACTTTGACTTTAAGGATTTTAACTTTCATATTTACTTGGCATTAAAAACTTTAACTTTGACTTTCACTTTGACTTGGACTTTAAATTTTACTTAGACTATGATTTTTACTTTTAATGGGAAAACTTTTACTTTTATTTTCACTTTTACTTTAGCTTTGATTTTAACTTTAAAATTAAAATTGACTTTAAAGACATTAACTTTGATTTTCACTTTGATATTGACTTTGATTTTTACATTTACTTTAAAGAATTTGAATTCAATTTCTATTTTGATTATAATTTTGATTTTTACTTTGAGCTTAAAATTGACATTGATACTGATTTTTACTTTGACTTTGACTTTAAAGACTTTAAATTTCAATTTTACTATAAATTTAACTTTAATTTTTTCCTTAATTTCAAAGACTTTAACATTAATTTTCTTTTTAACATTAATTTTCTTTTTAACATTAATTTTCATTTTGACTATAAATGTCATTTTTCCTTTAAATTTGATTTTGATTTTTACTTTAAAAACTTTAACTTTCATTCTCATTTTTAATCCGACTTTAAATTTTACTTTATCTTTAACTTTAACATTGACTTTGAAAACACATTACCTTTGATTTTCATTTTAGCTTTGATAAACATTAACTTGGACTTTCGATTTTACTTTTTCTTTGAGTTTAAATTCAACTTTGACTTTAAAAGGTTTAAATTTCTATTTCACTTTAACTTTCGGTTTTACATTCACTTTAAACGTTTTCCATGGATTCTCACTTTAACACTTTAAAAGTGATTTTTATTTTCACTTGAACTTCGATTTTTATTTTAAGTTTAAATTTAACTTTTACTTTAACATTAACTTTGACTTTAATTTTCATTATGAATTTGACTTTAGCTTTGATTTTCACTTTGACATTAAAGACTTGAACTTTGATTTATTACTTTAACTTTGACATTAAAGACTTTAACTTTGATTTTTACTTTTACTCTGACAAAATTTTTGACTTTCACTTTAATTTTAAAAACTTTAGTTTGAATTTTCACATTGACTTTGACTTTAACATTGATTTTTATTTTAAGTTTAAATTTAACTTTTACTTTAACATTAACATTGACATTATTTTTTTATTATGAATTAGACTTTAGCCTTGATTTTCACATTGAGATTAAATTTAACTATGAAGACTTTACCATTGATTTTCGCTTTGCCATTAAAGACTTTAACTTTGATTTTTACTGTAACTTTAAAAGCTTTAGCTTGCATTTTCACTTTGACTTTGACTTTAACATTGATTTTTATTTTAAGTTTTAATTTAATTTTGACTTAAACTTTTGATTTTTACTTCGACTTTAAATATTTGACTTTAAAAATAAAAGTCAAAATCAAAGTGAGAATCGTGCTAATCAAAGTCAGAAGAACAGTTCAAGTTTCACCAAAAATTAAATTTATGGTGAAGTACAAAGTCAAATTTGTTAGATTTTCTTTTACTTTTCAATTAATATTAACATTGATCTTTATAGTTAAAAATTTATTACAACATCCGTTCTTAAGATGTAATTCACCAACATTTTTTCTGATTTTCCTAACCAATTTAATTTTCTCTGCCTCTCCTCTAATTTTTCAATCTTTCAAATCTTCTTCGTTCGTTTCCAAAAGAAACAACCAATCAAATCACTGTTCTTGATCGATTAATGAAATTTTTTTCTCCAACAAAATGCGAAATTTTCGCCGAAGAAAATTCTTAATAACCATGAGAACAGATAAAATTTTGACGAAACTTTCTTCTCTATATAATTAGAAAGATTTTACGATAAAGGATGAATTTTCTCCAGTTACGTTAATCTATCGAGCCATTAATCACGAGTTGCGGTGTGGCATTTGGGAAATGAATGGATTCTGAAGCGTTGTGCGGCTCGGTTCGAACGGAAATCGAGCATACTGATGGTATAGTCGACATTTGCATGCGTAAATATCCACAACCAATCGTTATACTTCACCTACAAAAAGCAGTTACCTATCTTTGTTGCAAAATCTTTCCAAAATCTTTCCAAATTCTTTCCAAATTCTGTCCAAATTCTTTTGAAAATCTTTTCAGAATCTTTTCAAAAAAAAGAAAGAAAAAAAAATTCACAAACTTATGCAATCGTAAATTTTCTTTTTTTTCTGGCTCTTCCGCTTATTTTTCTTCACCACTCTTTCTGAAATGACGCTTTCTTTACGCCTCAATTACTGAATCGTAGCGTGTTCTCAAGAGAGAGGTATTCTAATGAAAAAGAGAGCACGTCTGTGTGCTTCACAAGTTTCATTATTCAAACGATTTTTATCATGCTTCTTCAAATATCGACTCTTGAGGGGGTAAAGGGAGAGAGAAAAGGACGATGAACCCATAATGATGCGTTTTTTAATTACAATTATTATTTTTATATTATAAAAATACTTCTGGGTCAGAATTCGTGAAATTTTCACAGAAAACAAAAAATATTATTTTTTTTTAAATCTAAATGTTGAAAAAACATTTCTCTTTCGTCTTAAGAATATGTCCACCAAAGAACGGAAAATAAAATTATTTTTTATCAAAGTTATTGCAAAAAAATTAATTTTGCAATTTTTTAAACAAAATATTATTTCTCCAAAATGAATGAACCGATTTAAGTGAACCAAGCGGGAATATAAAGAGAGATAAAATATAGTTTCGATCAGAATTAGAAAATTTTTAAAAAGTTTATATTTTAATAATTATTAAATAAATTTTTTATAAACAATTAATCTTTTTTAATGTTCTGCGCCTATTAAAATTTTTTATAAGAAATCAAAATCCGTTGAGAAAATTAAAGTAGCGACAATTATTTTTAAAGTTACAATAAAAATTATAATGAACGGAGATGCGATTTTGATGATTTTCAGAATTAAAACACTATTTATAACATTATCTTTTTCAACATTTAGATTTAAAAAAAATACTTTTTGTTTTCTGTGAAAATTTCACGAAGTCTAACCCTTCTTCAATACTTCTTTCTTAAATAGAAAAACTATTTTCACGGTTGCCACGCTTTTCCCCTTTTCAAATTCCCTGACTTTTCCAGGTTTTCCAGGTTAAAAAACGGAATTTTTAAATGTTTTCAAAACAACAATTATTATTAATTAGAAAATTATTAGAAAACTCAAGAAATCAAATATTTTCAAAAGTAACATAATTCCTCACAAAAATCCAATTATGTTCCAAAATTGCCAATAATTCACGTCAAAATTTAAATAATTTTTATAAATAATAGATTTTTTCTCCAAAATTCAATTATTTTCAAAAATTTTAATAAAATTCTTGTTAAAATTCCAATTATTTTTTAAGGAAAAAATTTTCATCAAATTTCTCGAAAAATGCAATTATTTAAAAACAAATTTTTAAAAGTTCAATTAAATAATAAAATGTTTATATTTAGAGTTAAATGAATGAATTCTCGTAGAATTTTCAAATAAATAAATATATTATCGAATATTATATTCAATTACAATAAAAAATTTTTACTGAAATTTATTTTTAAAGCAATATTTATTAGAAAATTCTACAAGAAATCAATTAATTAATTATAAAAATAAACAATTTATTAAATAATCCAATGTTTTTTAAAATTGAATTTATTATTATTACTATTTATTGTCAAGTGATAAATTTTTCAAAAATGTAACAATAATTTCATTTTTCGAGAAATTCGATGAAAATTTGGTACATTAAAAATAATTTAAATTAAATAAATAAACAATTTGTAAAATCAATTAAGTTTCTGCGAAGAGTTTTATTAAAATTATTTTTTTAAAAATTGAATTGTTCTAAAAGAATTTCTTTGAAATTTTTGAAAATAATTTAATTCTTTAAAGAATAAATAATAAAAGATAAAAGAAATAATTGAATTTCTTCAATAATACGTATTTTCTTCAAAATTCAATTTTGTTTTACTGGTTTTAACTAAAATTCTTCTATAAATTTGTTATTTGTAAATAATCAATTAAATTTATAAATTAAAAAATTATATTAGAAGAATTTTAGTTGTTAAGGTTTTTTAAAAATCTAGGTTTTTAAATTTTTTGATGAAATTCATTTAAAAATGAAGTTTTACGAGATTTTAAATAAAAATCTTTCCAAGTTCATCTACTTATAAAAATTGTAATTGCAATTCTTTTAAAATTGAATTAATTTAAAACTATTTAAGTAAAATTATATTTAAAAAAAAAATTTTCCAGGATTTCGATCAAAATTCCCTGACTTTTCGAGGTTTTTTCAATTTTTATAAAATTTCCTGACATTTCCAAGTTTTCCAGGTTGCATGGCAACACTGAATTTAAAAAAAAGTAAAATTTAAAAAAAGTTCCGAAAAATATTTAAATCCCCAACTTTTTTTTGTAATTTTCTTGCAAATTTCGAAAAATTAGAAGGCAAAATGCGATGGAATCGTGTGACAAAGTGGATAAAATATGCGGGAGGAGAGAGAATATTAGTGTGGAGAAATTGAAGCCTAACACTGTGTCAAACTTCATTGAGACCTAAACAAATCTCAGGATATAAACTGTCGGGTTGACACGCGTCTAGCGAGGCGACAATATGCAAATGAAGACGCATCCATATTCAATGAAAGGAACTAGCGTGTGTGCTAGAAACACTCCAGGTTAATTCATTTTCCGGGTAACTCTATACTATTATATTATATTGATTTAATAAAGTGAAGGGAGAGAAAAAAATTTTATCACCATTTTCTTCTCAACTCAAAATTCACAATATGACGAGGGAAATTAATTTAGACAGCAGATCAATTTCAAAGTGCTGTTGTTGGGTGGTAACTTAAGGAAAATTTGAATTTCTCCCTCCATTTTGTTTCACTTTTCTCCATGTTGTTTTCAAAATTGATAAATATTAGGGAAAAAAATTACATCACTTTAGAATACGACACATTTAATTATTAATTATTATTTATTAGTTTAATTATTACACACGGAGAAAATGTTGTAAGGGATACCTTTTAATTTGTACTCTTTACAACAGCTATAGTAATCATCACAAAAAGTGGTCACATATCCGAGCTGTACTGTAGACTATTGTAATCATTAAAAAAGAATTTTTCTCCGTGCACTGAAAAAAAAATTTATTTGATTCAAATAACCGATTATTTGACTATTGTTAAATAAATATTTACTTAAATCAAATAAACTGTATTTGAATCAAATATCTCAGTATTTGAAGCAAATATTATTTAATTGATTTAAATAAAAATTATTTGATTTAAGTAAATATTTATTTGATAATAGACAAATAATCGGTTATTTGAATCAAATAAATTTTTTTTTCAATGTTTTAGTTTAGTAATAGTAATATTAATAATATATTATATTAATAATATTTTAATAATAGTATTATTATTAGTTTAATTATTATTAATTGTTAGTTCTTCTTTCAATGAGAAAAATTTTTTTGAATTCAAAAATTAAAGAATGTGTTTCCAGAAATTTTTATTGAATCGAACTAATAAAAAAATGTGTTTGTAGAAATTTTTATTGAATCAAAACAATCAAAAAATGTGTGTTGCAGAAATTTTTATTGAATCAAACCTATTATATGTACTGAATTAAAATCCAAAAATAATTTGGTTGACAGTATACGAAAGATAATTTTGTTTATTGATTCAAATATATTGTTTCCTCTCTTTTAATGCTAATATTTTACTAATATAATTTTTTTTTACAAACTACTAAGTTCTGAACGTATTATAATGAACGATTTTTCCAAAATGTAAATATTTGTAAAAATTTCTAACTCGAAAGTGACAAAAGCAAAAATTAATAATTATAAACTGAACACTCTTTTTGCTACGAGACGAAATATTGTTGTAATAAAATTTTGAACTCGAAAAAGAAACAAACAAATTTTGTTCACTTTAGGGAGAAACGAAAAATTAAATTTGATGCAAAAAAATTGATTTTAGTCAATTTACCAAAATTTGATTCTAGTATTTCCTGATTGCCCTAAAAAAAATATTTACTTCTTTCTTTTCTAACGTCCATTCTTCGAAAATTTAATTATTTTCCAAATTTTTGGTTCGAATTCTTAAACAAATACAATTATGTTCAAAAATAATTTTTTAAAAGTAAAAAAGTAGAATTTATATCTATAAAATTAAAAAAAAATAAATAAAATTTATTTCTAAAAACAAAACAAAAATAAATAAAATTTATTTAGTCTACAAAATTAAAAAAAAAATAAATAAAATTTATTCCTATAAAATTTTATAAAATTTACACTTAATTAGGAATTTTAATTTACCTTTTCGAATTACTTATTGAAATTTAACTACTTTCAAAAAATTTTATTATCAATTTTTCAAAAAATTAATTTTTTATGATAAATAGACAAATAAACGAATTAAAAAATTATAAAAGTAAATCACTGAGTAACGAATAAATTATACTATTCAAAACTTTGATAATTTTTGTTAAATAAATATTTAATTCGAAACATTAAAATATTTTAAATATTTAATTCTTATTAGTTTTACAAGAATTAAAATTTTCAAAGATTTGAATTTCAAAATCTTTTAAAACTCAATTATTTCTAAAAATTTATTCCAAAGACGCTTTTAATATTTAATTATTATCTAAAATTGTAATTGAAATTTATGTCAAATTTAAATTAAATTCTGATCAGAAAGTTTTGAAGAGAATGCAATACAAATTAGTAATACTTAAATTTACAAATACATCGATGCTTAGATACAAAAATAATTGAATTGACAATTTATTATTTCTGAAAATTGAATTTTTATAAAGAATTTCGTCAAGACATTTGATAAATAACTTAAAAATATAAAAATTTGTTTAAAAATGGTTTTTAAAATTTATTTCGAAGAATTGGAATAGAATTTTTGAGAATATAATTGCAACTTTCGAGAAATTTATTTCAAATTGCATCAAAATTGATTAAAGTCCTGTAAAGAACCTTTTTAATATTGAATTTCGGTAAAAATGTTATTACTTTTACAATTAATCAAATTCTTGGGAAAAATTTGTCATTGCATTTTCAAAATTTATTAAATTGTTTCTAAGAATTTTATTAAATAAAAAAAAAAAATTCTTATAGAATTCTTTGAAAATTTTTACGAATAATTTTTTATTTCAACTATTAGTGGATTTAAGACAATGCCAATTTTCAAAAGAAAGAAAAAAGTTGCTTTTAGTGTCAAAAATCTTAAACAAAAATTCAAATAATAGCAAATCGTAAATAAATAGTAAATAAAATTATCAAATTGCCACTTAAAGTGAATGGATTCTATTTTACATCATTAACGTGTCAGTTAACACCAAGACCTCAGGCAAGGACAAGTTCGAAATATTCTCTACTGGAAATTATCGACCCTATCGCTACCTCTAGTTAGTCATATGTCTCAAAAGGACTCGAATTCTCCATTAAATACTCTAAAAAAAAAGTTTCGCAAAAAAATCTAAAATAGAATTATATTATCATTTGATTGAGGGCAAATATTTTCCCCTATTATACAAATTTAAACCATTTTTTCTCTCTTTATATTCAAAAACGTCAATTTTCCAATTTTTATTAGAATTTACACTCGTGAATTATGTAATTCAAGTTTGTAAATTTATACAATTATATTTGCAAATTACATAATTATATTTGTAAATTAATACAATTATATTTGCAAATTATACAATTTATATTTGTAAATTGTATAATTAAATTAAATTGTAAAATGTATAATTAAATTGAGTTGTAAATTGTATAATAAAATGAAATTGTAAATTTAATGTGAATATTAAATAAAATTGTAAATTGTATAATTTAATGAAATTGTAAATTTTATACAAACATTAAATAAAATAATTTACTAAATAAAATTGTAAATTGTGTAATTAAACGAAATTGTATATTTAATGTAAATATTAAAAAAAATTGTAAATTGTATAATTTAATGTAAACCTTAAATAAAATTATTTATTAAATAAAATTGTAAATCTTGTAATTAAATGAAATTGTAAATTTAATGCAAATACTAAATAAAATTATAAATTGTATTATTAAACAAAATTGTAAATTGTGTAATTAAACGAAATTATAAATTAAATGCAAATACTAAATAAAATTATAAATTGTAGAATTAAATGAAATTGAAAATTTCATATACCTAAATATTAAATTTAAATTATAAATTGTGTAATTAAATGAAATTGTAAATTTTATGTAAATATTGAATTTAAATCATAAATTGTATAATCAAATAAAATTGTAAATTTATGTAAATATTTAATTTTAATTATATTTGTATAAAAGAAAGAATGATAAACATTTTTGTTCGAATATTTAACGAATAATGAAGAAATAAAAAAATTTGATGGGTTTTTGCTAAAATCAACAGCGTTAAAATAACTCATTCAAATTGTGTACAACATCGTGGCAATAAAGCAGATAGTAAACCGAGTCATATAAGTTGCCTTTAACGTCATGGCTTTTGAAAATTTAAGACAATCTTATACCCACGTCAAGTGAAGCTTCAGAATTTCTGATTGACATTAAGTCAAGATTCTCAATTTGCCAAAGGTTGAGTAAAACAATTATTCTTTTAAAACGTAATAAAAAATCACTTTAACAATGTTTAGAAAAAAGATTTTTAAAAATATTGGAAATAATTTTCACAACACTTAAAAAAAATTTAATTATTCATCTTATTTGCTGAACAAATACTGAAATAGGTATTTATTATCTCTCTCTTTACAAGAATTAATTTTTTTTAATTTTCAATTAATTAATTAATTTTTATTACAAATCATCTGCAATATAATTACGTCTAAAAATTACATCTATTTAATTTAATTCAAAAATTTTAATACTGATTTAATTAAATTACTTTCCGTTTAATTCAATTCTGAAATTATTAGCTAATTTTCATCTCTAAATGAATTTTTATAATTTTTTAGACAATTCTTCAATTATTTTATTTTAATACAAAAGCTCAGGTTTTTATTTATAACTAACTCTTCATTACATTCATTACATTTTTTTCTACATTTCGTTTCGATTATTAAACAACTACAAAAGCTAACATGAAAATTTAATTTAAAAAAAATTCGATAAAATTTCAAAATATTTTGCTACCACTAAAATGCATCCATTACGTTGTTATTTTTTAATTATTTTTTCTCTCCCATAGTTCCATATGAAACCATTGAAAAATAATAAAAATGAAAAAATATTAAAACACAATTAAAAAGTAAAGAATAATTTCAAAAATATTTTTAAAAATGTATTTTTCATAAGTTGAGAATTATTCGATAAAATTATCTCGTAAATTATATTTAAATAGAAATTTGAACAAAAATCTCCCATAATCAGAGAGTAAAATTGTGAAATTTTAAAAGGATTAAATGTGTTTAATACAAATGTTATCTCATATAAGGGAATTCGATTATCCGACAAACTCGGATTCAACTAATTAATATCTCCGACGTTATACTTCAAGTGTTAAAGTTCATAATAACCAACAGTGTTCATTTCTGAGAGAGAAGAGAGAGAGGGGGGGGGGCTTTAGCTGAGCGTAACTACTCGTTATATTATACATCTATATATACAATATACAGACATAAAATGTATTAAGCAGATACTTTGGCACTGCCTCAGGCTTCAGGATTAGTAATCCTAATACGTTCCTCCATAGTTTCTATTTATAGATAATTTCAGTTGCTATTGTACAACCAATCAATATTATCTGCGGATGAATACCATATAAGTAAATGACTTATTCGTCGGGAATTTCGATAATATGTACCCTTTAAAATCGATAATCATGCCAATCCAATTAACATTTCAAATTAATTATCATAATCCTAGAAAATACTTCCACGAGCCTCTAAATATTGTAATTTCAATTTTTGACCATTTAAATTGAAACTTAATTTAAAAATTAAAACTAATTTTATCATTCGAATTTAAATATTCAATTTTTATGTTTTAATTAAAACAATTAAGTTTACCATTTAAATTAAAAGATTTAATTTTACAATTTAAATAAAAACTTTACTTAAAAATTAAAACCAATTTTATCATTTAAATTTAAACTTAATTTTTATACTTAAACTAAAACATTTAATTTTACCATTTAAATAAAAAATTAGTTTTTATATTTAAATTAAAACATTTAATTTTACCATTTAAATCAAAAATTAATTTTTACATTTAAATTAAAACATTTAATGTTACCATTAAAATCAAAACATTTAATTTTACCTTTTTGGAATGAAAAATAATATCCTAATAATTGTGTTTAGACTTTAAATAAAAATTGTTAAAAGTTTGCACTAAAACAACAATTTAAATTGTTTTTACAATAATTTTTTTCCATTGAAAAATAGTTTTTGAGAAATAAAATGGTGGTTCAATTTCTCCACTTGAGAACGCCAAGGTCACCACCAGATGTCAGTATAAAATTCCAAGAAGAAACTGAGCTGCCATCTGGCGGTGACCTTGGCGTTCGCAGGTGAAGTGAAGCATCTCCATATTTGCTTTCAAAGTATTTGTCGTATTTGTCAATATATTAGTAATTTATTCATTAATGTAATTATTTACAGTCAAATCTAGATAATTTTTCAGTTAATAAACGAATTTTTCATTTTAATTCACTACAATTTGCGTAATTTTTATGGTTTCCAATTTTTTTTTCGTCTTAGAATTAATTTCATCAATGCATAAAATAATATTAAAAAAACTCGGTATAAGATGCAAGTACCATTAACGAAATAATCAACTATAAATTATAATAAATCCTAAACTGAATAAAATAATTTCCATTTTATAAAAATGTACAAAAAAAAACTTTTTCCTATAATCAATAATGAAAAGCAATAATCGAAAACAAATTCATAATAAAGCTACAATTCGAAGCTATTTTCTGACGCAATTTTTTACTCTTGTTTTCTAAATTTGCACAAAATTACCTCGAATCGTGTTTTATTGCACTTTTTTTTATTGCAAAAAAATTTATTGCAGAGAACGTCAGATGAAAAGGGTCGAAAGAACAAAGGGACACTTGTGCAGGAGATTGAAAAATCGCTCTGGAACAATTTGAATTGGGATTTGAAAAAAAAGGGAGTAAGTTGAAATATTGCTGAATTGATACGCAAAAAAAAGGCTGCTTGGGATCATTCCAATAGCTAACAAAAATTAATTAAACTCCTCTCTCTCTCTCTCCATATAACCAAACAGTTAGATTAGTTGCTTATTGAATTAAATCTCCTTGAAAAAAAGTTTCCCTTTTTCAATCTTTTGGTAAAATATACAGTTTTTTTGGAAAATAAAAAGAATTTTACAAAAAAAAATGCAAAATAGATAAAAAAATTTAGTAAAGTATTTATCATTATTTAATTTCGTATGAATATAATTATTATATATCTTATTTTTCGGGTCGTTTCGTACTAACCACGATCTCCAATTCTGTCGCTTGGCCTGACATCCAAGACCACCTAGAGAACAATTATCGACAATGACTCTCCACCGTTTGCTACGACCACTCAGGCCACAAATTCAAATATTCAACTGTCATGCCTTCTAAGAGGACGAACGTTGGTTTTCAGTATGACAGTTAACTAATTAACAATTAAATTGCACTCTTAATGCTATTATTATGCATAAACAATTCGGCAGATTAAATTCAGTTTATTTTCAATTCGAATCAAATTCAATTCTGCAAAATTTAATTCTTATCAATTTCATTTTATTTATTTCAATTCTCATAGAATTTATATTCTATTGCATTTAATTTTAATTAATTTCATTCTAATGAAATTCAATACTAATCAATGCAAAATCTAATCAATTCAATTTTAGTTAATTCTATTCAGAACAATTCAATTCTAATCAATACAGTAATTATGTATTTAATTTTATTCAAATAAATTTTAATAAGTTTGATTCTATATAATTTAATTTTAATCAATTTAATTCGACTCAATTCTAAAAAATTTAATTCTATTCAATTCTAATTAATTCAAATTTTCCTGAATTCTATTTTATTCAATTCAATTCTAATTACTTTAATTTTTAACAATCTCAATGAATTCAATTCAAATTTTGAACAATTCAATTCGCAATTTTTCATCAATTAAACTCTGGTCAATTTAATTTTGTTCAATTAAATTTTTATAAGTTTCATTCAATTCAATTCTAGTCTATTTAATTCATATAATTTATTCTAAAACTATTCAATATCAATGGATTAAATTCTCATAAATTCGAATTTTTATGAATTTAATTCAATTCAATTCTACCGAATTTAATTTTGTTCAATTCTGATTATTTAATTTTTACCAATTCAATTCTAATTAATTTAATTCTATTTAATTCTAAAAATGTATTTCTATTTAAATTGTAATCAATTAAAAATCTAAAATAAATAATTCATTCTCAATAAATTCAATTGTAATCAATTTAAATTTTCATGAATTTAATTTCATTTAATTCTAATTAATTTAAATATTCATGAATTTAATTTTATTTAATTCAATTCTAATTAATTTAATTCTATTTAATTCTAAAAATGTAATTCTATTTAAATTCTAATCAATTAAAAATCTAAAATAATTCAATCTCACTAAATTCAATTGTAATCAATTTAAATTTTCATGAATTTAATTTCATTTAATTCTAATCCATTTAAATTTTCATGAATTTAATTTCATTCAATTCTAATCCATTTAAATTTTCATGAATTTAATTTTTTTCAATTTAATTCTAATCAATTTAATTTTTTTTACAATCTAAATTAATTCAATTCTAATCAATACAAATTTTGAACAATTTAATTCTCATCAATTAAATCCTGATCAATTTAATTTTATTCTATTCAAATTGATTAAATTTAATTCCACTCTATTTCTAATCAATACAACTCTACACAATTAAAATCTTATCAATTCAGTTCTAATCAACTCATTAATTAATTTTATTATTTTCAGGAAAAAACTTCCCAGAATTAATTAAATTCTAATCAATTTAATTCAAAAACTTATTACACAATTTTCTTAAAAGTAGAAAATTTGCCAGTAAAAAAAGAAATTTCCACCAATTTATTTTTTTTCTAGAAATTTTCGTATCATTTCGTTTCAATTTTGTGTTGTCGAGTTAACAGTGCAGTGGTACGGGGAAAAACAGAAACACCCCTTACAGAAAGTTATTTTATTAAACATAAACTTGAAAACAATTTCTTTTTGTTAAAAATGAAAAAAAATTACGTACTACCAAAAAACTTTAGTTGCCCGCAATAAAAAGAATTCCACCGTAATTGATACCTAAAGACTATTTTTCACTTGAAAGAAAAAAAATGTTCTAAAAGTCTTTTTACTCTTTCAAAGTGCATTTCGCTATCTTTGTTTATACTGACGTTTTTTCTACCTGTTGAAATATATATGATCACTTTAAAACTAGAATTCTTTTATCTCCCGAGAATGGTACACTTTCGATTTATTATAATGCTTTTTTCCAATAATCTATCACCTCATTCTGCAATTCAAGTGAGATTTATTATTAATTTTACTCACAGCTTTATCAAACTATTTCCGTTTGAAATGAAATTTAATTTTTATTATTCTCCTCACTAAAACACGAGAGAAAAATATTTCATTTACACGGTTAATTTTAAAAGTGGAACAGGAAATTAACATATTTCTGGATCATTAAAAATTTATGTCTTCTTTATTTTAATTTCACTCTCTTTCTCACGTTCCATATACTTTTTACGAAACCAAAGATTTTTCTTTATAAATAGAAAAATTTTTAATAATATTTTTATCCGCCAAAAACTGTTTTTTGATTTCACGTCTAACATTTCAGAAATTTAATGAATTTAATTTTCAACTCGTATTTCACAACTTGAAACTTGAGATATTTTCTAAGCGAAAGCAATTAAAAGAACGGATTAATTTAGACTTAATCGAATTCGATTAAGGTTACTAACTCCCTTAATTCCTGGTTCTTCAAAACTTTGACATTTAGAACAAGTGAACAAATTAAAAGAGAGAAACTGCTTCAATATTTAAAAAAAAAGGAATCGACGTACGAAAAAAGAACTTTAATTAATTATTTACACTTTTAAAAGGGGAAAAAAAAATTTGAAGAGTGGAAAAATAATCGAAAAACTTTTTTTTTTATTAAACAAGCTGAGAAAAACCAACGTTGAATTTTATTCCATGTAAGGATGAAACTTTCAGAAATTAATTCTAATATATTCTACGATCAAAGTTTCTTAAATCATTTTGATCTCTTTCGGAATTTTTTTCATTCCACAAAGTTTCCTTTTTTTTGTTAATAATTTCCGGAATTTTGAGAAGCGACAATTTTTAAGAAACACTTCTGTTAATTAATATTAGGTATTATTAATAAAAGTTAAAAAAAGTTAATAAAATAAATAAAATTGATATTTAAAAAGTATTCTTTAATTTATTATTTCGTTGTAAACATTTTTATGAAGATTATGAGCTCTCGAATTGAATTTAAAAATAATAGTATAAAAATTGGCATTTACAATTTTGGAAATAATTATGCGAAGAATATTAATATTAATATATAAATAATATTAAAATTCTTTTTATTGAAGAAATATTTTCTATTTTATTTTTGAAATAATTTTGCAAAGAATATTAATATTAATATTCAATTAATATTAAAATATTAATATTCTTTTTATTGAAGAAATATTTTCCACTTTATTTTTATTATTTGTTTAAAATAAATTTCCGAACATTTTTAATTATTACAAATCAAGTAAAATACGTTCTAAATATACTAAATAAATATTGGAAAAAATGAAGATAAATGTAAATTAATTTCCAAATATAAAAATTGCATTCAAATTAATTGAATAGTGGAACATGAATACATTTGTTTAATAAAGGTTTTATGCAAATCAATTTATAATTAAATTTAAAATGACAACCATAATTCTGCAAATGAATATTTCAATAAAAAAGGGAAAAAATATTTATCGATTCTCGAGTAACAGTAAAAATATTAATTGATTATTAAATTAATATCGTAATTCAGAACATAAGATTTATTAATTACCGATAATTTAAAATCAAGAAAATTTTAACTTGATTTTAAAAAATTATTTTATATATATTTTTTTTATATTTATAATTATTTATAATCCTCTATACTTCTCTTGAGGATTATAAAAATCTTTGAGTCATTGTTACATGTTTACAAAGAAGTCTTACAAAAAAAAACAAAGCTCTTCTTTAAAAAAAAAACTTTTTTCATTTCGCACTTTCTTCCCCTGAGAAAAACGACAATGAACATAATTCTATTGTTAATTTTTTCCATTCTTTGCTTGTAGTAAAAATAGATTTTATTACATCAAGAAACTTTTTTTGCAAACATTTTTCAAATTCTCAATTTAGAAAAAAACAATTATTTCTAAATGCTTGTAAAATTATTCCTGCAAGAGAAACAAATTTCTATTTTTAAAATCATTAACCCATTTTCACTTCATAAAAAAGTAAATTAATTTGTTTTTATATTTCACAAATGAAATATTGCATTTTATTTCGTAAATAAAAATAAAATATTCCTCCTCTCTAGATAAATGAAAATAAATATTTCTCCTCCTAAAAAAATAAACGCAATAAATTAAAAATAGAAAAAAATGAACTTGTTTTTAAATACGGTTTTTGTTTATTTTTTCCGAAGCGACATATATATATACAAAATTTGGCACATATTTTAAAATCAGCTTTTTGTTTTCTTTTTCGATTTAAATATTGTTTGCAATTTCTCTCACTTTTTTTTTTAAAACCATGTGTGTTTGTGTAGGTATGCTCTATTTCGATAGAGAAAATTCCGATTTTATAAACACAAAACAAAAAAACAAAAAACAGACTTGTGAAAAAAAAATAGAAATAAACGAAACGGATGTCGAGCACCAAAATTCTGTCCGGTGAGAACAATACTTTACGATCGCGTGCTCAACCGAGAGATAATTTTCGCATGTCGGACGTGCGGTTCGCGGCTACCCCTTTTCGATATATCCATAGGCTTGCTGGAATTGCACACTGTCACCTTTATTACCTTCATCAACTGTTTTTCTCTGACTAATACGATTCCTCTGTTGCACTTATTTTTCATAAATTCGCAAATAAATTATTTCATCCAAAAAAAGACTGGATTTTTTTTCAATTCGATTATTTCAAAATTCTATTTTCAGGGGGACTAAAATAAAAAAAAAAAGTTTCTATTGCATGAAACATAATTTTCACTCACGCGAAAACAACTTTTAATCGGACGAAAATAATTGTCGAATACAAAAATAATTTTTATTCCTCAAAAAAGCTTGTACCGCATAATAATAATTTTCATCAGACGAAAATAATTTTCATTTGGTTAAAAATACGTTTTTCTCAGAGGAACATAATTTTTATCGAGTATAAAAATAATTCTGGTCGAGTATAAAAATAATTGTGATTCAGTATAAAAATAATTCTGATCGAGTATAAAAATAACTATTATTCCTTAAAAAAAAGCTTTTATCGCATAAGAATAATTTTAATCATACGAAAACAATTTTCATCGCTTAAAAATGTCTATCTGATGAAAATAATTTTTTTTCCCACAAAAATAAATACTAATTTCAACTACTTTTGAAAAAATAATTCCTATTCTGTCGAAAATTGAATTATATTTAAGTGAAATGAATTTTCTATTGCAATAAAAAGTGTAAATCTTTGAAACTATATAAAGAGCGGCTTTAAGAAATAGGTGAGAAAACAGGATAAGAAAGTTTGAGCTACGTTTAAAGGCCTAAAAGAACATTAAAGTTTCAAATGAAATCGTAAAAGTTAGAGGGTCAAAAGAATCAAATTGACTTGAATGGATCTTATTTGACTATGTAATATTCAAATTCAAGAAATGCAATTTACTATTTAAATTTAAATTAACTTGAATTTAGTTTGAAAGCGGAGAAGTTTTTACAGCAAACAAAAAATTGTTAAATTCCAGAAAAAAAATCGAGTAAGGAAAATTAAATTAATTTTCGATTTTCTCCACTTTTTCTACAATTCCCTCGCGATTTGGATGAATTTAGATTAGAGCAGGTGGACTTTTTTTGTAAGAAGGAAAAATAATAAATGTCCAATTTTTTTGGGGCAAAAATATTAAGATTAAAATTATATTTCGACTTTTAATTCGGAAAGTCGATTATGGGATTTCATTTTTATTTTCATTGTCAGAAACTTTTATTTTCCCTTCATTTTCACTTAAATTTTTATTTCTGATGGATTTTCGTTTCGAATTCAATTTTTTTAATAGATACTTTTTAATTCAATTTTTGTTTTAATAAATAATTTACAAATTAATTTTTACTTCGATGGATGTTTTCATTTACTTTCAATTTTCACTGACTGAAATTTTTATTTTCTCTTTCATTCCTATTTCACTTTCACTTTGACGAATTTGAATGTTCCTAAAGTTTTGAACGTTCAATTGAACTTTCAATATTTTTTTACTTCTTCTAATTCGTATTTTATTGAAAGCAAAATTATTTTTCAGACTAAAACAAATTACTTTTAAACTAAATATTGTTTCAGTTTAATTATCTTTATTTTTTCGACAGTAATTTTCGAAAAAAACTTAAGTTCAAAAAAAAATTTCGCTTCAAAACTTTAGCCCCATATGAATTTTATGAAAACTTAAAATAGTTAAAAGTAAAAATCTATCAGGGGAGAAATTGAAGTGAACATTAAAATAAAACAAAAATGAATAAAAAATTAAAAAACAATTTAAATGTAAAATTCCCCAAAGTTCTGCACTTCTCGCCTCTGCTCTAAAAGTTATGTAAATGAAATACTTTATCTTCTACGGACACAGCATCAGGAAAAAAGTTACAGAATAGCCTTTTTGCATTTGTCTTCAGGTGTCAGCGCAGTAATTTTTGATAGAAATTTCTCTCGCGTGTATTCTCGAGCTCCTAACGTCTCGTCGTTAATTCTTTCAAGAATATTCATAAGCCGAAGTTCAGTCAACTTCCACTAAGAGATCGGTATTCATGCGCCTTTACATTAACTATTTTCCTCGATCGTTCGCAAAAAAAAATTTTCTTTTTCCAACTGCATTAAAGTGCCTCGCACTCACGGAAAATAAAACAAATCGAATGCAAAAAATGTCAGAGTAAAAAGATTTTTAACTTTTCACTTTCGAAAAATGCAAACCAAATTGTTCTTATTTTCCTAACTTAATCAGGGTTGACACAAATATTTAATTTTATTTTTTCCTGACTTTTCTCTGATTTCTAGACAAAATTCTCACTTTTTCCCTGACCATAAAACATATTCTGATTCACTCTAAAAATTATTAGATACTCAAAAAAATGTTCTATTAAATTTATTTACAAATTTCATTAATTTTAAAATTATTCAAAAACATCAATAACTAAATTTTTAAAAAATATTTAATAATTACTTTTCCACGGGAATTAAAATTCTTCAGAACATTCAAATTCAAACCTTTTTGAAATTCAACAATTTATAAGAATATTATTACAAAACATGAAGAAGGCGATCATGTTTTGTTATAATTTAAATAACCATGAAATTTTTCAACAAAAATTTAATTATTTACAAAAATCCTAATAAAATCCATCGTAAGAATTCAATTATTTTTAAAAGTAGTAAATTTTCTCAAAAAATTCAATTCTTTAAAAAAATTATTCAATTATTTAAAAATTGTAATACATTTCGTTGCAATAATTCCATTTTTTTCATAAACAATAAATCGATTATTCGGTAATTTCATTTTTTAATCAATTTTTATTAGAAAATTCTAGAAAAATTCAATTATTTAAATTGAAAAATAAATAATTTATTGAATAATTGAATGTTCGTTAAAATTGAATTCTCATAAAGAATTTTATCAACAAATTTTAAAATAATTGAAGTCTTTTGATCAATTTTAATAAAATTTACAAGAATAATTACATTTTTCGAGGAATTTGATTAAAATATTGTATCTAAAAATAATTAAAATCCTGTGATAAGTCTTATTATTCATGAAAATAATTTTCAAAAATTTCCAAAAATATTATTAAAATTTTTCTAAAATAATTGAATTTCAGTGAAGAATTTTATTACTCTGAAAATAATTAAATTCTTCCAACGAATTTTATTCAAGTTTATAAAAATACTTGAATTACGGTGAAGAATTTTACTATTTATAAAAATAATTGAATTCTTGAAAAGAACTTTGTTAAATTTTTTTCAATAACTGAATTGATATTTTTCGAAAAATTATTAGAATTTTTTTATATTAAATAATTGAATTCCTGTGAAAATTTTTATTATCTATGAAAATAATTGGTTTATTTAGAAGAAATTTATCAAAAATTTTGTAAATTACTGAATTCCTGTGAAATTTTTCCAAGAATTTTATTAAAGTTTTTCAAAATAATTGAATTTCGAAGAAGAATTGTATTATTTATAAAGATAATTGAAATTTTGACGAAAATTTTTCAAAAAATTTTAAACATAATTGAATTTTGGAGAAGAATTTTTTTATTTTTAAATATATAATTGAAATGACCAGAATCTTTTTAATTTTTGAATGTAATTGAATTTCTGCAAAACATGCTATTACTTTTGAAAATATTTAAATTTCTGTAATTATTTGTAACTTTTCCAAAATTAAATTTTGTTAGTATTTTTAATTAAAATTCTTTTATCAATCTACTATTTATGAAAATTGTAAAAAATTATTCATTACATAATTTATAAGTCATAATTTTATGATAGTTCTTTAAAAATTAAGTTATTAAAAAGGAAATTATTGTCTGAAATAGAAAAAATTCAAAGTTTTGTATTCAAATTCGTGGTTATTTTTACAGTTTACAAGGCAAACAAAAAAAACATCAAAATTTAGAGTTTTTTCATGAATTTTTTAAATTCGATTTTTTCCAGTACTTTTACTGGAATTCCCTGACTTTTCCCTGATTTTCCTGACCTGTCGCAACCCTGTTAATGTTCTTGAAGAAGACGAAAGTAAAACATGGTTTTTTAAATATAGAAAAAAATAAAAACATTTTTTTTAAATATAGAAAAAAATAAAAACATTTTTTTTAAATATAGAAAAAAATTAAAACATTTTTTTTAATTATAGAAAAAAATTAAACCATTTTTTTTAAATATGGAAAAAAATAAATAAAAGAGCAAAAAATAATAGATAACTAAATAAATAAATAAACAAAATAAGATAAAGAAAATAATGAACGAAACTAAAAACCAAAAAAAGGCAAATAAATGAAACAAAAAGCCGAAAAAGACAAACATATAAAAAAGTACAAAAAAAGGTATAAAACAATAGAAAAGAGAAAGGAACTCAAGAGTAAAAAAACAATGCGAATTACGAAAGAGAAAAAAAGGGAAGAAAAACATTAAACAATAAAATGGAATCCAGTGGAAATCGCAGAAAGAACAATCCTAAAGTAAACATTTTAGTCGAGCGTGACTTGTATAAAAAAAGAAGAAGAAGAAGAAGAAAAAGAAAAAGAAGAGAGAAAGAATTCTACACGACAGAAGATATATATTATACGAAAAGAACAATGTTTATTTGTTAAGTGAAAGACAAGGGGAATTTATAGAAATTTTTATCTGACTCGAGAGCCATAATACGGTCCAGTGAAGTACCACTAGCTTTAAGAGTGGCAGGAACCATAAAGCTTCGCGAATGTAAGCGCACTCGAGGAAGATAACAAGTAGATTTTGCAGACGGTGCATAGTACCACAGACTTTTCTCGTTCGACTCTAAAATGAGAATATTCCCTTGCAAAAAGTATATAAGAAGAAGAATAAAAAAAAAAAAAAAGAAAAAAAGGAAGAATAAGAAGGGTGCCGCGTGATAAGGGGGGAAAGCTTGGGAGAAAACGAATCTACCGAACCAAAGACTCCCTAATTTCTTGCGCCCCTCTTCTCACTCCTATCCCCTTCTCCTTCTTTTTCCAACTAGTCTTTTCCTATCTTCGCGCGAGTTGAAATTTATATCTTGATAAATGAAAAAAAAAGAAAAAAAAATACATTCTTGCTGATGCAGCAATACATCTCGCAACTACCTCATAAAAAACCATCTTCATCTGAATTTTCAATTTAGTGCACAACTCAAAAATAAAATCGTCTTCTTCAAGCTCAAAAAAAAAGTATTCATACTTTATCCTCTCTCTCTCTCTACTTGTGAAAGTCAAATTTTAGAAAATTCACTACTTGTGGTGTACCTGCATTTTTTTATTCAAATCAATTATTTACTTGAATATTTGATTCAAATATTTCAAATAGATTTTTTTTTATTTGAGTTAAATATTTATTTAAATCTTTGTTTCAAATAAAATGTTTTTTTGAACTAAATACTTAGTTCAATCTTTGATTCAAATAAAATGTTTTTTTGAACTAAATATTTAGTTAAATCTTTTTTATTCAAATTTTATCAGTAAATTTATAATTAACCTAAAAATGAATTTAAATATTTGATTCAAATAAAATGTTCTTTTGAACTAAATATTTAGTTAAATCTGAAAAGATAAAATAAAAATTAAATTTTCCAATAAATAATTATTCGAATTCTTTTTAAATTAGTTATAACTAAATTAAGAAAAAAATAGTATTTTATTTGAATTCAAAATTTAAGTCCTAAACTTTCAGTTTAAATAAATTATATTTTTCGAACTGAATATTTATTTAAATTCTCAAATCAAGTAAATTTTTTTTAAACTAAACATTTATTTAAACCTTTGGCTGTACAAATCCTTTTTAAATTTTAACTCATTTAACTTATAGCTAAATTAACAAAAAAAATGTATTTTATTTTAATTAACGATTTAAATAAATGATTAGTTAAAAAAAAATTTTCTTCGAACTGAATTTTTATATAAATCTTTCATTCAAGTAAAATATTATTTTTAACTAAAAAATTACTTACGAATCCTTTTTAATTCATTCAACTTATAGCTAAATTAAGAAAAAAAATGTATTTTATTTTAATTAACGATTTAAGTAAACGATTAGTTAAAAAATATTTTTTTTCGAACTGAATTTTTATGTAAATCTTTGATTCAAGTGAAATATTTTTTTGAACTAAACATTTACTGACGAATTAAATCTTTGGTTTTTTAATATTTTTTTTTTCATTTATACTCCAAAAATATATTCGATTCAGAACCAACTAGACATTTTATTTTTTTCAATTAAATTTTATTTGGTTCACAGAGAAAACGTTTCATCTGAAATATTCATAAGTTTCTCTAATTTAGCAGAACTTTTAACTAAAACAACTAAAAATTTATCGAAAATAGTGGAATTTATTGCCGTTTTATAAATCCATAAGTTTCTCTAATTTAGCGAAAGTTTTAATTAAAACAATTAAAAATTTCTTTTCAGAACTTATTTATTTTTATATTTGTATTTGAAATTCTTCAAAAACTTGTTTATTTTTAAATTTTTCCCAGAAATTCTAGTAAAAACTTCAATTGATCTCCAATTGTTTTACTAAATTTCAATTATGTGGAAATTTTTCAATTCTATGTAGAATTGAAGTAATTATAAAATATTTGTATTAGAAATTCTTCAAAAACTTTTTAATTTTTTTTTACCAGAAATTCTCGTAAAAAATTCCATTTTTTCCCTATTTTTTGACTAAATTTCAATTATGTGGAAATTTTTTAATTCTATGTAGAATTGAAATAATTGTAAAATATTTGTATTTGAAATTCTTCAAAAACTTTTTAATTTTTTATTTTTTACCAGAAATTCTCGTAAAAAATTCAATTTTTTCCCATTTTTTGACTAAATTTCAATTATGTGGAAATTTTTCAATTCTATATAGAATTGGAAAATCTATTATTGTTTCAAAAATTATTTTTAAATATTTTTAAATTAACTAATTTTAGAAACTTTGATATTACCCTTTTTTAAGGCCTAATATTTTCAATAATTTTCCTTAAATTTCTATTCTTAAAAAACCTTAATAATTAAAGAAACATTAAGAGTTTCAATTACAATCGTTATTAAAAAAAATTTTCTATTTGACTAATTGAATTTTCGAAGAACATTCATAAAATTATTGAAAATAATTTATTTACAGAGGAAATTCAGTAAAAATTTTTAAAAAATAATGAAATTTTAGAAAAGGTCACATGCGTAATTTTTAGAAACAATCAAATATCAGAAAGTTTGGAATTCAAAATAGAAAAATTTTAATTTTTATAGAAAAGGAAATTACTTTATTTAAGAATAAAGTTTTTGATGTTTTGAATTTAGAAATCAGTAAAATTTCAGTGAAGTACAAAATTAAATTTTTGACAACACTGAATAAATCAATAAAATAATTGACTTTTTATGTATTTCATTATACATAAAATAGAAATAAACTACTGATTATATTAAATAAGTTAAATAAATATTGAACTGTAATAAATAAATATTTAAATATGTTAAATAAATATTTAGTTTTGTTAAAAACTTAATTCTATTAAATACTTCATTCTATTAATTGTTTAAATTAATTAAATATTCTATTCAGTTAAATATTCGATTCAATTAAATATTTAATTTAATTTAATATTCAATTTAATTAAATATTGAATTAAATTAAATATTCAATTCAATTAAATACTGAATTATATTATAAAAATACAATAAAATTAAACAAGTAGTTAATTTATTTACTACACGGAAAGAAAACTGCACCTAGAACGTCAAAAAGTTTCTCTCTAGAATAACGAATGTTTTAACTAGAATAACTAAAATTTTCGTTTATATACTGAAATTTGTATCTGCTTCAGGTAAAAATTTCCTTCCCTTGCAATATTGATTTAAAAATAATTAATTTTTGAATATGAATTAATTTTTTTCACTACAAATAAGAAACCAATGAAAAAAGGTTGCAAAATTTTTGAAAACTGTGGAGCAATATTTTTGGATTTAAAGATTAGAAAATTCACTAATTAAATCTAATTTGAAGATGGAAACAATTCTTTTTTTTAAATCTTTTCAATTAGTAGAGTTCATTGTGAAAATGAAATTATTTTCATATTATTCTCTATTTATTGTGTTCTATTTTCAAACAAGATTTCTGTACTATATTTTCTAGTAAAGAATATATATAAACACTATAATTCCTAATTAGTTCATATCTTGAGAAAATTCCTTAAATGATAAGAAGGAAATTGCGAGTTGCTCTTCCATTGTAGACTTTAGACAACGATAGAACTTGTCAAATAGTCACTTTAATTACAGTTGTTTACTATTGTATTGTCGCTAGGAAGTCAAACTCAATGATTCAAGCTCGAACTTTAGTAATTAGCATGAAGGTGCTCAAAACTTGGGACTTTTGATGATATACGCGTGAATCTTGAAATGCACGTTTGCCAAGTATATTTCATTTAACTTCATCCTGGAATATTTCAATTATTCCTTATTTATGAAAGTATGCAATTTTTCCATATGTTAATTATTTGTGTATTATATTTTTTTTATTACACTAAAATCAATTTTTTTAATTCAATATTGTGATTTATTGTTACTCATAATTATTTTTTTTTATTACCATTACTTCTAATTTAAAAATAAATCTTTGAATATCAGAATTAGAATTTATTTCTTAAAGTTTGAAAAAATAAAAATTTTACATCTCTAGAATTTTTTTTTCTTGATTTACTAGTAAAGAAAAAAATTTGTTTCTATTTTTCTCTCTCTATTTATTTTTATTTATTTGTTTACCAAGAAGTAAAAAAAATTTATACCATTTTGCCTATTCGTTTATTTGGAAATGCGAAAAAATCAAAAGAGTTTAAGAAAATTCTGAGATAGGGTGAAAATAAAGTTTCGTACGTTAGCGGGGAAAAGTTTAGCACAAAACTCGTTTTCCTCGGGCTCACTTGACAGAATTTCGATATCGCTTTTACCTTTATCAAGTTTAAATAAAAAAAAAAACGAGAAAGAAAAAAACAATCTTTTTATATTCAAGTTTTTATTTTTAAGCAAAACACTTAATGTCACGATCGATTTACAAACCCCCAATAAAAAGCAGATATGAAAAAGTTACGGATAATAAATACAACACTCGATCTATATTGAATTTTATATTATTTTGCCTCTTGTTATTTTCACTGTAGATTTATTTTATTAATTTCTTGTTAATATTTTTAATTTATTGTACTAAACAAAATTAGTGGAAGGAAAATTCATGGAAAATTTATTCTCCTAATGAGTAAATTGAGTGAAGGCAAATAAAAAGTAAATAAATTAAGGAAATAAAAATAAATTTTGGAAAAGTAATTATTCTTGAATAATTATTCAAAAATAATTTTTGAAAGTCCTTTTTTTTTAACTATGTATAAAAATTAAAAAAGTCTAATTTATACTTTGTATAAAAATTAAAAAAGGCTATTTCATACTTTGAATAAAAATTTAAAAAAAAGAATTTTATACTTTGTATAAAAATTAAAAAAGTAAATTTTATACTTTGTATAAAAATTAGAAAAGTAAATTTTATACTTTGTGTAAAAATTAAAAAAGTCAATACAGTTATACTATTCAAAGTCTGGAAGTAGAAAATTTGTATACACAGAAAAACAAGAACGTTTTTCTCCCACTAAATATTTAAAGACTCATTATTCTAATGTTTGAGAAAACAAAACAATAGTTACGGCACCTAGTTAAGAATCTCATTTCAAGTGTTAAAACAACACTCTTGGGATAATTTTCGTCGCAAGTTATTTTAGGACAAAAATTCAGTGCTGGAATAATGTTTTCGTTTTTCACTCGCGTTTGCCGGTTAAAGGATTAAAACTGATTATATTCCTCCCCGGGGAAATAAAAGTTGTAAACTCCTGAATTTTTATGGAGTAACATTAGGGCTGAATTATATGAAACGGATTTTAAAATGACTAACCCGGAAAAAAATTGTCCTCTTTTTTTATCCATTCTCATTCCCAAATTTTTCTTTTGTTATACTAACAAAAAAAAAACAGTGCATTCATATTAATTAAAAAAGAATTAAAATAATAGTGTATTTTTAAAAAATATAATATTTCTTTCCTACAAAAGAATATTCTAAAGAAAAAATATTCTTCAGAAAAAAAAAATATTTTTTCTCTTTCAGAAAATATTTCTTGATTTTGAAAATAAAAATAATTAAGAATTGCCAGGCAAAATTGATTTTATTTTTCCGTCAGTTTTTTCTGATTCTCAAGACAAAATTTCGACTTTAATCTGGCTATTGAGAATATTTTTAATTCACTCTAAAAATAATTAAATATGTAAAAAAATATTTACAATATATATTATTTTTTAATATTCCATAAAAAAAATTTTGAAAACTTTTAATTGTAAAATTATTTGGATTATCAACAGTTTTTTTTAAATAAAATGGAAAATGGAAAATGGAAATGGAAATGGAAAGTTTGCGAAAATAATATTTTTTCGATGAATTTGATGGAAATTGCATGAAATTCAAATTCTTATAAAGAATTTGATAAATTAAAAGAAAAATAAACATAATTGAATTCTTTGAAGAAATATTATTATAATTATATTAAAAAATATCGAATTCTTGAGAAGAATTAACAAATTAAATGTTAGGACATTTTTTCAACGAATTCAGGTAATTAAAATTCTTTTTGAAATATATTCAGTTCTGGATATTCTTTTACGGAATTTTAATTGAATTTTTTAAAAAATAATTGAAATACTTTTAGAAATATTAAAATTATCGTGAAAATAATTAAACATTGCCTGAAAAAAAGAATTAATTTTTTTTGAAAATTGAATTTGTTTTGAAGAACTTTAAGGATATTTTGAAAAAATTATTAAATTTATTAGCGAACTTAAATTGAAATTGCATTGAAAATAATTAAATTTGTTTTGAAGGATTCTATCTGTATTTTGTAAAAATAACTTAGTAATCTAAGTTATTAAAAATAACTTAAAAATTCTCTCACAAAATTAAATTGAATTCGCGTGAAGAATAATTGAATTCTTATACAGAATTTTATTGAAAGTTATTAACAATACAGTTAAATTCTTAGAAACTTTATTGAAATTGAATTGAAAATAATTGAATCTCGTGCAAAGAATTTTATTATAAAATTATTCGAAAATAACCGAATTGTTTGCAACAATTTTACAAAAGTTGAATTTTTAAAAATTTTAAATCTACAAATATTCAAAAATTAATATTTGAAAATAAAAAATTTCGTATAATTTACATAATTTGCGTTTTTGTTATTTATGTTTATTATTTATTAAAATTGAAAGCGCAAATCTTATAAAATTCAATTTTTTTCGAATTTTTAAGTGAAATTATTTGCAAAATATTCTATAAATATTCAATAATAATATTTAATTAACTAAAATTTTAATTATTTTTTTGAATTTTTGAGTGAAATTATTTACAAACTATTTTATAAATATTCAATAATAATATTTAATTAATTAATATTTATAAATTTATATAATATTTCAATTATTTTTTGAATTTTTAAGTGAAATTGTTTGCAAAATATTTTATAAATATACGATAATAATATTTAATTTAATCATATTTATAAATTTAAATAATACTATTTCAATTCGTTTTTGAATTTTTAAGTGAAATTTTTTGTGAAATATTATAAAAATAATATTTTTTCAACAATTTTTCAATAATTAAACTATTTAAAATATTTATTTATTTATTTATTCATGACATAAACGGGTAACATTTAAGACCCTTAAAGGTTTATATTATATATTAAATTTATTTAATGATATTTTAATAAATTTAATTTCTTATCTAAGTTGAATTATCGTTAAAAATGAAAATAAAAAGAATTGGAAATAAAATAAAATATTTTCAATAACTTTAAAGTTTTTTGAACAACAATATCAGAAGTTCTTTAGGAATTCTAGAAATTAATAATTTTTCCAGTATTTTTTTGTTAAAATTTCCTTTTTTCTGATTAGTTTTATTTCCCCTGATTTACTTCTTTATTTCATTATGAATTCTAGAAATTAATTATTTTTCCAGTATTTTTTTGTTAAAATTTCCTTTTTCCTGATTAACTTTATTTCCCCTGATTTTTCTCTAAATTGCCTGATTTACCTGACCCACTATCTCAATCCTGTCGAATTTTATTTACTCGAAAAATAAAAAACAAATTTGTTTCCGTGAAAAACAAGGGGGAAAAAAACAAGCACAGGTTTAAAATTCAACCCTCCAAGATTTCCGGTTATTTTTCTTATTCTCGGAAGAACAAGAGAGAGAGAGAGAGAGAAAGAGAAATTGTTTTCAACATACCCTGTTGAGGACCGTATTCCAATCGTCGTAGTACGCGCTCGGCTGAAAGCAATGATTGACTTTCTAGAAGTGACGAAGCCACGTCTGAGCTTCGTCTCGCTGAAATTCCAATAGTGTTTTCCGAGTCCTGACGATGCCTAACCAGTTGTGGTGAGGAAGTCTCTAGCGAAGTTCCGTGACTGGAACTCACGAGACTTCTTAACGGCGAACCGTGCCCAGAATAAGGAGAGCCTGGAGGAACTTTTTCGTACCCTTTCAGATGAATATCAAGTATTTTTATGTATCTTTTGTTAAAATTTCAACTTCACTTTATAGTACTTTGAAAGACTCGAAAGTTTCCCTTCCGAAAAAAAACTTAAGACACAATATTGACTCGTCCATTTTTTTCTTTATTAAAACTTAACCAATTTCAACCATTTTTTCCTTTTTTAAAAATTTAATTAAAAAAATTTTTTTACCCCAAAAAAGTGTCAAAATTAAAGAAAAAAAATAAATTAAATTATAATTTTCACCAAAAAAAAATATGATTTGCCAGTAGAAAAAAGAATCTGATTTAAAGATAATTCAATCGAGAATTTACGAATCGAAAGAAGAAAAAAAAATTCAAAACTCTTTTTCCATCATCCAATAATTCAAGAGGCATTAAAAATGAAGAAACGGTTTTAAAAAAAAAAAATCCCCAACTGACTAAACTGACATTTTAATGAGTTCTGGGAAAAATAGAAGAGAAAAAAATTTTTGAACAACTTTACTATTCACGTATATCTACGAATAGATTTCAGTGACAATTTTTAATTACCAGCAACTTTTTTTTATTTATTTATTTTTTTTTTTTAATCTAAAGTTACTATATCATTGTTCATTTGCATGAGTTCAACATGAAGTTGTCAACTGACGTAAAAGCTGTGCACTGAATCCAAACAATAGAACGTCACAATAGTCAGCACGTTGTTATATATGTGTAACTTTCAATTACGTGCATCGCTTCAATTTAACATTCGCCGTATAAAATGAAATTTAATGTACGCATTAGGTTCAATATTTGACACAATCGTTTAAACATTTGTTTTTCGTCGGATAAAATTTAATTATCAGTCGTGTTAATTTTTCTAATAATTCCGTTAATTATTTTTTAATCTAATTTTAATTATTTTCCAGTACAATTTTGATGATTATTTGACAATGATTCGACTAATTAGAAATTTTTCGTATTTAATTATTTGGTTTTTTTTTTAAAATAGCTTTAATCAAAATTTATGTTTCTAAAGTTTTGAAAGTTGAAATAAAACGAAATTTATTTGCTTTTTCTTCAAATTAAACATTTTATTGCAATAATTTTGAGTCACGTGTCAAAACAATTAGTTTCAAAATGTTAAATTTTGTTTTTCAATTTTCCTTACTAAATGAGTAATTCATGCAAATTTTTTAGTGAAATATATTTCGTTTATTTCAAAGTTCATAATTTGTTCACTGAAAAATAAATTTATCTGATTCAAATAATCGATTACTTGTCCATTATAAAATAAATATTTAATTTCAATTCAATAATTTTTATTTATATCAATTAAATCGGATTTGCTTCAAGTACTAAAAATTCAATTCAAATTTAATTCACATACAATTTGACTTGAAAAAAATTTGATTAAAATAAATACTTATTTGGTAGTAATAAATAATAATTTGGTAATAATAATAATAGTAATTTGGTAATAATAATAGCAATTGGCTATTTCAATAAAATAAATAATCAGAGAAAAAAATATAAAAAATAAAAAATACAAAAATAAAATAAATAAAAAAAATCAAATACGTAAAAAGTACAAAATTGTTAATATTTGAATTCAATGATAAAACTGAATAATGAAATAATTTTAATAAATGAATAAAATAATTCCATATAAAATGAAATGAAACAAAATAAAACAAAACCTAATAAAATAAAACAAAACAAAATAAGAGAATGAAGAAATAAAATATATAAATAAAAATAATGTTTCCCTATTTGAAATAATAATCTTTTCAAGAGATTTGAATAAAAAAATTTTCATTCAATTTTACCAAAAATATTTATTATCACACTATAATATAGTTTAAGTACATAATTTTTATAAGAAATTTTACTTCCCATTTGACTGAACCGAGATTTTTATTAAGTACAAAAATTACTTTTTTTTAGATTTTTTTATTAATTTAAAAACTATATTAATAATAAAGTTCAAAGGCACTTTATTTGATGTAAAAAATTGAAATTGAAATTTGCCGCAAATAAATATTTATTCAATAATAGACAGGTAATGGATTATTTGAGTGGAAAAAATTTCAATACAGCGTAATTAAAAATTACCAATTAGTAGCAGAAATATACTCTACTTGAAATCATAATTTATTTCCACTAATCGATTAATTGACTAGTTTTGAAATAAATATGATTCAAATTTTATGCAACAATTAGTTTCGTCTTTATTGTGAAAATAGCATTTAATTTAGCAAATCAATAATTAACAATTAGAAAGAAATAATTAATTCACAAAATGCGTATTTAGTACATCAATCAAAAAGTAAACCGATTTAATTTAGTCAAATATTTTTCGAAAATTTAATAAAATGTTTAAAAATATATTAATTCAAAGTAAAATCAAGATTCCAATAAAAATTCAAATTCAAATCAATTCCAATTCCAATCAAAATTTAAATTCAAATAAAAAAAAATTTAAATCAAAATTCAAATTCAAATCAATTCCAATTCCAATCAAAATTTAAATTCAAATAAAAAAAATTCAAATCAAAATTCAAATTCAAATCAAAATTCAAATTCAAATTCCAATTCAAATTCCAATTTAAATTCAAATTCAAATAAAAATTATTAATGTAATTATGAA
Organism: Leptopilina myrica (nomen nudum); assembly: GCA_032872475.1. Taxonomy (NCBI): domain Eukaryota; kingdom Metazoa; phylum Arthropoda; class Insecta; order Hymenoptera; family Figitidae; genus Leptopilina; species Leptopilina myrica (nomen nudum). The sequence continues at coordinate 10,885,269 of CM065459.1, forward strand.
AAATTATTTAAATATATTTTCCATTAAGGAAATAAAAAATCTACTTTAATTTTAAATTAGTCATATGATAAAAATTTATCAACACTTTCAATTTCAATAAAATGTTTCATAAAACTATTTGAATTGATTAAATCCTAAATCGAGGTTTTCATATAGATCATTCATGAGTCGATTATTTTTAAATAATTAATTTCTAAATCAATTTTTTTAGTTAACTAATTCAAAAATTAATTATTTTTTATAATTAATTCCTAAATGAATTTTATAAATTAGTTAATTTATTCATAAATAAATTAAGTTTAAACAATTAATTCAAAAATCAATTGCGACACGCTATGGAGAAAATAACCTAAGCATAGAAAATTTTTAGGTTATGTTTGTAATTTTTAGAATAAAGACACAAAGTTTTGAGCAATGCTAAACCTAATCCTCTGATATCTAAGTCTTCATTGCATCGAAAATATTTAACAAAAATTGATTTTATTTTCAAATGAAGTACAGAAACTTCTAATTAAGATAAAAATAACACAAAAATAACAATAAAAAATTTATGTACCTATCTACAGAGTGTGTCACAATTATTTTCTATTAATTAATTCATAAATAAATTGTTCTTAATCTATTTTTACATAAATTATATTTAATCTATTTTTAAATGAATTTTTTTAAATCAATTTATAAGGAAAGTATTTTTAACCTACTTTTAAATAGATTATTTTGAATTTATTTTTAAATAAGTGATTTTAAATCTATTTTTAAATAAATGATTTAAAATCTATTTTTAATTGAATTATTTTCAATTAATTCAAAAATATATTATTTTTATTTAATTCACAAGCAAATTATTCTTAATCAATTCACAAATAAATTATTTTTAATTAATTCAAAAATCAATTTACATTCAATTAATTTATTTACAAAAAAATTATGTTTAAACTTAAATTTCATTAATTAATCATGAATAATTTCATTAATATTCATAAATATATAAAATGTATAAAATGTATAAAATGTATAAAATGTATAAAATGTATAAAATGTATTAAATGTATAAAAATAATTATTCCAAACAGAAAATGTAAAAGTTGAAAAAAAATTTTACTTCGCAATGTAATTTGCAAGTATTTCATGAAAATAATTACAACGTTACATATTATTACAGAAATAACGTGACGATTCCGCATGTAAATGAAAGCCCACACACTTATAATTATACACAAGACTATTCAGCAAAAGTATAAACTGAAAAAAGAACATCAGCACAAAAAAAGAAAAAAAAACCGGCACAGAAAGAAAAAAGTGAACGAGGAACATAAAAGCCGAGAAGAATGCACTTCGCATTTCGTATGACTGAGTAAATACAATGATTTCTATAGATGTAGAACAGTATCACGATATCGGTCAACGGACCATCGACTATTGTTCAAAAATGGAAGAAACTCTCGAGTCTTTCAAACTATATAGACACGCGGGAGAATGTATTTCTCAATTGAACCAACGGTAGGTTGAAAGAGAGAGAAAGAAAAAGGAAAAAACGGAAGGAAAAGAGTAAGAGAGAGAGAGAATGCTCCTCTCACACAAAATGAAATTCTCTACCTGGATACATGCTCGAGGGATGATGAGACATTCCAATCATTCCACTCGAATGTGTTGGTGGTGAATGACTCGGGCCCATTGGACCCAATGGATTAACGAATCCATGAATGGGATTCCCAAGAACAGAATTTCCAAGTATTGAACGAGTAGGCACCATTCCTGGCAAAGGTATTCCATGATTTTGAATCTCGTGAGAGGTGATGTGCAGGTTATTGCTGCTTCCGTGGTTCGTGACGGAGTTTCCTCCATGCATGGAACCTCTTCTCTGTTGAGACATGATCGAAAACTCGACAGGCGTGAAATAGAAACTTCAAACCACACCAAGAATCATCATCGGCATATTTTAATCGTAAAATTACTTTTTTTTCTTCTTCTCTCCTCTCACACTCTTCTCTCTTGATAAAAATGTCTTTAATGTTGATATAATTTAATGTAGATAATTTTTTTTCTTCAAAACAAAGTCCTTTCTTTCCACTGTAAATATTCAGATGACTTCATTTTCCGTTCATCGTTTCCTTGCGAGATTTATTATCTGTTTGGATATTACTTGATGGTGTTATTCACTTTCATGTGGGGATTTAGTTTTAATGTATAAAATCCTCTTGCTGGCGTATAAAATTTTGTTAAGGTATAAAATTCTTTTGTTGTCCTAAGATCCTTTTGGTACTGAACAAAACTCTTTTGCAGTCGTAAAAAATCCTTTTGTCGTCACTCTTTCCTCTTGTTTTTAAATGGGGTCCTTGTTTTTAAAAAGAGTCCTTGTTTTTAAACAGGGTTCTTGTTTTTTAATAGAGTCCTTGTTTTTAAACAGAGTTCTTGTTTTTAAATAGGATCTTTGTTTTCAAAAAGCATCTTTGTTTTCAAATAAAATCCTATTGTTTTCGAAAGATCCTCTTGCTTTCGAATAAGATTCTTTAGTTGTCACTTAAGATCCTCTTGTTTTTAAAAAGATCTTCTTGATCTGCTGTCGAATATGATTCTTTTGTTGTCACTTAAAATCCTTTTGTTTTCAAAAAGAACTTGATCTGCTTTCGAATAAGATTCTTTTGTTTTCACTTAAGATCCTTTGGTTATCATTTAAGATCTTGTTTTTGAAAAAGATTCTTCTCTTGTCACTTAAGATCCTCTTGTTTTCAAATAAGATCCTTTTCTTGTCACTTAAGATCCTTTTGTTTTTAAGAAGATCCTCTTCATCTGCTGTCGAATAAGATTCTTTTGGTAACACTTAAGATCCTCTTGTTTTCAAAAAGATCTTCTTGCTCTGCTTTCGAAGAAGATTCTTTTGTTATCACTTAAGATCCTCTTGTTATCATTTAAGATCCTCTTGTTTTTGAATAAGATCCTTTTGTCACTTAAGATTCTCTTGTTATTAAAAAAGATCATTCGGTTATCATATAAAGCTGCATTATCATTTAATCCAGTATTTGATACAATTAAAAAATCTACAATTTAAGATCGAATTACTTTCAGATTAAATTCCTTTTTAATCATTAAAGATCCTGTTGAATTCGAATAAGATCTTTTTGATGTCACTTAAGATTCACTTTCTTTCAAATAAAATCCTTTTAGTACCATTCAAAATCGCTTTGTTTTCAAATACTATCCTTTCAGTAATATTCAAAATTCCTTTGTTTTCAAATACAATCCTTTTGCTATTATTCAAGATCCTCTTGTTTTCAAGAAAGATCTTTTTTCCATAATTTAAAATCTTGTTCCTACATTTCAAGATCCTTTCGCTATAATCTAAATTCCTCTTCCTATAATCTAAAATCCTTTTGCTATAATCAAAGATGCCTTTGCTATAATTTAAGAATCTTTAGGTATGCTTCAAGATCCTCTTGTTTTTATGCAAGATCCTTTGGTTTTCGTTTAAAATTTTCTTCTTCTCGAATAAGATCCTTTGGTTATGATTCCAGATCTTCTTTTGCTTTCAAATTAAATTCTCTTGTCAAATAAGATCCTTTTTTTAACACTTAAAATTCTCTGGTTTCCAAAAAAAATCCTTCGGCTATCATACAAAGCTGCACTGTCACTTAATTCTCCATTTTTTTCACTTAATTTTCTGAATTTCTACTATTAAAAAACTTTACAACCCAAGATCCTTTTGTAACCGTTCAAAATCCTTTTGTTTTCGAATAGAATCCTTTGGTTACCATTCAAGAACTTCTTGTTTTCCAAGAAAAAAGATCTTTTTGTTATTGAAAAATCTCTTGTTTTCAAATAAAATCCTGTTGCTGTTAAAAATCCTCTTTTTTTCAAATAACCCTTTAAAAATTAGATCAGGCTTTTAGTATTAAAGATCCTCTTGTTTTCAGATAAGATCCCTTTGTTATCACTTAAGATCCACTTGTAAAAATCTCAATCCACTTGTAAAAATCTCGATCCACTTGTAAAGATCTCGATCCACTTGTAAAGTTCTTAATCCACTTTAAACTAAAATCCTTTGGTTATCACACAAAGCTGCATTATCATACAACTCTACACTCGATAGCACTAAAAAAAAGCTATAACCTATATCGCCCAAAGTGTAAACATTTTTATCAACTGTTAAAAATATATTTTCCTATCACGAAAGACAATTTTTTTCCCTTTTCTACTTTTTACTATCTTCCTCTCCTTTTTTCCAGAGGAAAAAAAATTGATTTCTTTCTTATTTCCTTCTTCTTCTTCTTCTTTCGATAGTTTCTTGCGCACTAGTGTGAGATTATGGTACGAAGATATGTTTTATTTCATTCCTTGATATGAATGTTCTTTTTACACGAATATAAAATTATACGATTCAGTCTTGATAGTGAGTCTTCCATTAAAGTTGTTAGCTGGCGACAGTGTGTCTGACCATAAATACTTCGCTCTACTTGTCCATCTATAGCGTGAATTGTAAAAATAATAATAATAACATTATTATCATTATTAGTATTTTAATTTTAATTTCCGTGAATATTAGTATTTTAATTTTTTATTTTTCGTGAATATTTGCGAAAAGTTATTCTGTTGATAATTTCGAAAAAAATCGAATTTTTCGATAAAGTTTAAGATGAGAGAATCTTTTCTATTCAACAGTTCTCGTCTGACTATTCGTATCTTTTTCTACTTATCGAATCTTGTGTGCTTGGCATCGCAGCTGTGAACCTCATTCACTTTACTAACAGGTTGCACTTGATTGTACACAGCATACAAAAGGGAGTTGAACGAACTAGTTATTGCTCTAAAAATTGTACATCTGCACCAAATAGAAAAGAAAGTTATCAATTTTCCCCCGACAAATAACTCTTTATGTCCAAATTTTTCTTTTTCCAAGAAAACATTTCTTATTACTGCTGTCCTCCTTCTTATTTTATTAAGAAAAAAAAGAGAAATTTTTTTCCTTTCTTCCAATATAGAAAATTGTTCTTCAAATATTTGTTGCCCTTGCCTCAAAAGTTGAAAATTAAGAAATTGTTTTTTTCGTTGTATACCTTTTTTTATTCTTTATTCTTTCCTTTATTATTTATTCTTTCCTCTATTCTTTATTCTTTTTTTAATTCTTCCCTTTATTCTTTTTTTATTTTTTCCTTTATTCTTTTTTTTATTCTTTCCTTTATTTTTTTCTTTATTCCTTATTAAAAAATTGTTCTTCAAATATTTGTCATCTCAGAAGTTAAAAATCTATTTTCATTCTAAGAGCAAAAACATTAAACATCAAATAGTCATGAAAAATACAAGACAATAAATTGCCTCAGAAGTTGAGAATGAAGAGATTGTTCTTTTTCAATGTTGAATAATAGAAAGGATTGGCAAAAAATATCTCTTAAGTGCCGGTAAGAAATTGTCTGAGTCACTCTCTCTCTCGTGTTTCGAAAATGTCCACAAAGAGCGAACGCGACTCTCACGGGCAGGTAAGGCAGTCGATTTACTTTGTAAAATTTTTTAATAATTAAATTTCGAGTCGCCACAACCGCCACCAAGAGCTTTTTACGCGAAAATTAAGTTTTTCACTCCCATCACTATTTCACTACAAAAAAAAAGAGAGAGAGGGAGAGCTTTCTTCTTCTTCCCCTCACATTCAAAACGAACTTTCAATTCTGTATCCTATTTTAATTTTTTTTTTTAGTGATATGTATAATTTAAAACGCTCCCTGTCGCCTTCTTTACGAAATTTTATTTCGCAGCCAAAAAAAAACACTCCACTAAACACAAATTTTTAGCAAAAAATTAGAAATAGTTCACTTTTTTTTATTAGTCACTAAAAAAGGTAGACGGAATTATACGAATTTTCTTGGATGTATTTTTGAACAAAATTTTAAATAGATTTATAAATAGATTTTTAAATAGATTTATAAATAGATTTTTAAATAAATTTTTAAATAGATTTTTTAAATAAATTTTTTAATGGATTTTAAACGGATTTTGAGACGAATTTTTTTCACTTTTTTGTTGCACAAAAAAACTTGTTTTTAAAATTGTTGAAGTTTTTTTTTAATTGTCACTTTTTTTTTTAAATTGTCACTTTTTTTAAAAATTGTCAGTAATTACTATTTTTAAATTGTTTTTAATATGGTTAACGAATAACGAACAATTGTCATTAACAATTATCGACAGTAATCAACAAGTCAACGAGGATTGATAAAGAAACAAGTGTCAACAACCAATTCGTAACAATAACATTGAGAAGCGGCGATTTACCATCACAGTCAAAAGTACACTTTAGCTTTCTTGTAAACAGTCAATTTATCTAGTTTGGAAAAAAAAATTTTGATGACTAAATTTTTACAATCAAAATTCACAGTACAATTTCACAGTCAGATTTTATAGTCTAATTTTACAGTTGGTATTTACAGTCAAATAATAATGTCCAATCTTAGAATTTGATTTTTACAGTTCATTTTTATAGTCAAATTTTACATTCAAAGCGTACAGTTGATTTTTGTAGTCCAATTTTTGTAGTCAAATTTTACAGTCGATTTTACAGTCAAAGTTTACAATCGATTTTAAAGTCAAATTTCACAGTCAAATTTTACGCTCAAAGCGTACAGTTAATTTTTATAGTCACATTTCAAAGTCAAGTTTTACAGTAAATTTAGATGTTTAATCATACAGTAGATTTTACAGTCAAATTTTACTCTTAAATCATACAGTTAATTTTTATAGTCAAATTCTACTTTTAAATCTTACAGTTGATTTTAACTGTCAAAGTTTACAGTAGATTTTACCGTCAAATTTTACTCTTAAATAATACAGTTAATTTTTATAGTGAAATTCTACTTTTAAATCTTACAGTTGATTTTAACAGTCAAATTTTGCAGTTGCTTCTTACAGTCAAGATTAACAGTAAAATTTTGCAGTTTAAGTTTACAGTTAAATTTCACAGTCAAATTTTATTCTCAAATTTCACAGTTTATTTTCTAAGTCAAATTTTACAGTTAATTTTTACAGTCAAGATTCACAGTCAAATTTTGCAATAAAAACCAACTTTTAAATTTGATTTTAATCTTGAAGTTGATTTTTACAGTCAAGATTAACAGTAAAATTTTGCAGTTTAAGTTTACAGTTAAATTTCACAGTTAAATTTCACAGTCAAATTTTACTCTCAAATCTTACAGTTGATTTTTGAAGTCAAATTTTACAGTTAACTTTTTCAGTCAAGATTCACAGTCAGATTTTGCAATATAATTTCACATTTAAATTTGATTTAAATCTTAATGTTCATTTTTACAGTCAAATTTTACTTCAAAATCTTGCAGTTGATTTATGCGGTCAAAATTCACAGTCAAATCTTACAGTTGTATTTACAGCCAAGTCTTACAGTCTAATTCTACAGTTAATTTTTACAGTCAAAATACACAGTAAATTTTAGTAATATAATTTCACAGTTAAATTGGACTTAAATCTTACAGTTGATTTTTACAGTCAAATTGCGCAGTTAAATTTCACTTTCAAATCTTGTAGTTGATTTAGACTGTCAAATTTCACAGTCAAATCTTACAATTTACTTTTACTCTCAGGTTTCACAGTCAAATTATACAGTCCAATTTCACGGTTAAATTCTACTGTCAACTTTAACAGTCAATTTTTACAGTCACGTTTCACAGTCAAATTTTATACAGTAAATTTTCTTCACAGTCGAATTTATTACAATAAATTTTTTTCACAGTCAAATTGGTAAACAGTAAATTTTCTTCATAGTCGAATTTATTACAATAAGATTTTTTCACAGTCAAATGTATTACAGTAAATTTGTTTCACAGTCAAATTTGTAAACAGTGAAAACTTTCAAACAAAACATTGAAAACAGAAAAAAAAAATTGAAAACAGTAGTAAAATATCCAAACACAAAAGTTGTCAAACAGTAAATGTTTCGCACATGTTGTAAAAATTGAGAAACTCGCTAATGAATCGAAAATTCGAAAAATTTTCCATTTTCCGTGACAATGAATAAAAATTGAAGGGAAGAATGAGATTGGTTGGAGAAAAAAAAAGGCAACTAGAGTGGAGGAATGATGAAGTAAGAATTTTTTTCAAGTGACAAAAAAGAAATTCGATGAGAAATTATAAATTCGCGAGCACGTTTTCCGGTGGATGTGAAAAGGCGTCGCGACGCCCACCATCGGAGAGTGATTTCGTGTGCGACAGGGAGCGGCCGCGCGAACACTGGAACTCATGGCACCGGTTCCGTCGGCGTACCCACCACCTCCTTTGCCACCTCTTTTCTCTGCCAACCAACCCCCCTTTCACGGGGCTCTCTCTCTCTCTCTCTCTTTCCACCCTCTGACAATCTCCCCAAAGTCCCCTCCCCCTCCCTTTTCCTCCTGCTGTACAACCGCCAGCCACCACTACACTCGCACCCCAGCGAGTTCTTCGTGTGGGAGAACTGCAACCCCTCGACCACCAGTGTGGCAGGTAGATACTGACGAAGCTGCGCTATATATCCAACTACTACTACTACTAGTAGTAGTAATACTACTACCACAACTACTATTCGCTACTCAACAACTGGCACAACCCACCTACGTTAGCGTGCGTAATTACGCTACGTTGTATAACGGATATACATACTTTTAAGAGCAATGGCATATATTTTTCCCTCTCCCTCTCTCTCTCTTTCTTTCGTTCATTTTTATCAATGTATATATTTACAGTGTATAACTCTATACATGAAGAAATCAGGGAAATTCTTTTTTTTAATCTTAAGCCACTCATTGATCATGTAATGGCAACTCGCGCAGTCTATATCTGATCTAGACGGCCTAATTGGAACTAATTGGGGAGGGGAACTTTTTTTTATCTTCTCCTCAACATTCTCTTTTTTCTTTTTTCTTTTTGTGTGTGTAATAATTAATGTTATCGTAACTGGGTGTTTACATTGTATGTTCTATAACACATTTTTACACAGTTTATCTGTTTTTCCCCAACTCACATACGCGTAGAATATATAGAAAAAAGAAATAAACGATTGACGTAAAAGTGGAAAATTTTTTTTCGCAAAATGACAATATTTGCCCCACACACACTTATTTCTTGAAATGTCAATGTCGAGTTTTCGATTTTGAAAATAAAGAACGATGTCGAATTGAAAATTCTATATCACCGGTTCTTATGTTTGTGAGTAAATAATAAATAAATAAAAAATGTAAGAAAAGGATTTTTTTGTCAAGAATGGAAAAAAGGAAACTAGAATCAAAGAATGTTGTTTGGAATCAATAATTTATTGAATAATAAATAATAATAGTAATAATAATAATAATACACGAAAAAAATCTTCACCTGGAACAACTACAAATTTCACTATATTAGCGAAATTTTCAGTTATTGCAGCGAATACTATCGCTATTTTAGCGAAAGTTATCGCTGTTCCAGTTAAAGGTTTTTTTTTCGTATAATAATCAATATTGAAGTGAATACGATTTAATTGATTTAAATAAATAATATTGACGGCTGGGAAATATTTATTTTATAATATTGACAAGTTATCGGTTCTTTGAATCGAATCAATTTTTTTCAGTATGTTTGGAAATTGATTTTAAATATTGATTCGAAAAAATAAAAACTAATTCTAAAAACTCGTCGAGAGAATTTTACAGAGCGGATGGAGAAAAATTTTATTCAAATTTAGACCAAATAATATAATTTATTTAAGATAAATAAATGTTTATTCGTCTCTAAGCCTAACACATTTTTTTAATTTTTTTTTTGCTCTACTTTAATTACAGTTTAAATATTTCTAATCAATGCCATTCGAAATTTTATTGGTAAAATTTACTCCGCAAAATTACTTTGAACAGAAAATTTTTAAATTCAGTTGATCAATTGAATGATATTAAAATTCTCAATTGCTCAACTCAAAGTGCAAAAAGAAAATGAAAAAGTAGATATTTTCAGAGAAAGCAATTTTGGCAAAAAAAATTTTATTTGTATTTCTTTATTTGGTTAAAATTATTAACTTTCTCCCTTAAATCAATAATAACAAAAATTCAAAGTTGTCGTGAAATTTCAGTTAATTTCAAGTTATTTTTTATTTCCTTTAAATATTTTTAATATTAAAACAATGATTACTTTTTAAAATTGGAATAAACTATTTGAAAATATAAAATGTAGAGTAATTAATTAATTAATAATAGTAATCAATAATAATAATAATAATATTAATAGTAATTAATTATTTAATTTAGAGTAAAAATTTAATTTTTTTAAATGACAGCTGTAATTCTTCTAAAATCTATGTATTTAATTTTCTAAATGTTTCAACTAAAATATTTAAAACCTAAATACTGTTTTAAAATAGTTGAATATTATTCAAAATTATGAATGAAATTTTTTTAAAAAATTCATTTGAAACCTTCTGAAATTTGTTTCTAAAAAGTTAATAATTGCTACTAATACAAACTCTCCTATTAAATTCAATTATTTTCCAGAATTTTTAACTAAAATTGTTTTCTAAATCAATAACTTTTTATTATTTTTAAAATGTTAATAGCGATTTTAACTATATTGAAGTATTATTTATTATTAATTAATTAATAAGCATTATTCATTATTCAACATTTTTTAAAATAATAAAAATTGTTTCGAAGAATTTTCTTCAAATTTTGGAAAATAAGTGAATTTTTAAACTTATAAAATTTTATTATTCCTAAAAATTTCTAATAAAAATTGAAAAAAAATGTGGAAAATGTAAAATTTATTTCAATAATAGAAATTAAATTATTTTTAACAATTACAGCTGTTATTAATTATTCTTTAGAATTTCTAACTGAATTAAGTCGAAGTGTATTTGAATCCATTATTTCCGTATTTGAAGCAAACACCTTTTAGTTAATTTAAAAAAAATTGTTATCCTTAAGTAAATATTCACTCGATAATAGACAAGAGATCCGTTATTTAGAAAAAATAAATTTTTTCCAGTGATAAGATGTTAGGAAAATGATTTTAAAAACGCTTAAAGATAAACATCATATTTGGAATAAATTAAAATTTTTTTATGCCTTTTTATTTTCGATATTTATTGATTTTTTCTTTGTGTTTTTTATAATTATTTTATTTAAGATTTATTTCTCTAATTATTAATTAAAATTTAATTAAAATTAAAATTTTACCGAAATCAAATATAATTTATTTGAGATCAATAAACCAGTTTTGAAGTTAATTTTCTTTAAAAATTATAAATTATTTTATTAATAATAATTAACTTGTTTAAAAATTGATTTCAAAAATTTGTATAAAAGTTATTAAAATAAAATTTTACTTTCTTTACTTTTATTATTTTTGTTTAATTTTTCTCCCTTTATAAATCTAAAATCTATATCAAAAATAAAAAAAAAAGGAGAAACAAAAAATATACAAGAAATAAACAAAATAAATAAAATTGAAATACGAAAAAGTATCTTTTAATAACTAGAAAAATTAATTGATGAAAAATAAATAACAAATAAAAAAAAATTATAAAAAACACGAGAAAAATAAATGATTATCGAAAATAAAAAAGCACCAAACAAAAATTTTAATTAATTCTAAATTTCCAAATTGATAATTGACATAATAATAATAATATTAATAATAATAATAATAATAACAATCGTTTAAAACTTATTTAGTAATAAAGAAATTTTTTTATGCAATTAAAGCTAAACATTTATTATTTATTTCAATAAATAAAATGCAATATAAAATTGAATTAGTGGGCAAAATCGATTAATTATTAACAACGACTTAAAATTAACTTGATTTATAACTAAAACATTATTTTATTATAAATATTTAACACGTTTGAAAATTTAATTATGGAGAACAAATATTTTTTCTCCATTGTAAATGCAAAGGTAAAAAAACTTCAACTTCATTTCGATACGTATACGGTTTACACACAATCGCATATGTGTATGAAATTCGTGACCATTGTGTGTGTCATAAATTTACGAAACGGTGACGTGAAATGCAAAAATTATGTCACGAGCCATCTGAATTTTCTGTCGCATTAATCAAAATTTTCTGTCACGTTTATCCGAAATATATCCAAGTCATCTGTGATAGAATTTTTTTTCCCCACACATTTCGACCACATAAAATTGCAGACAGGGAAAATTTTTTTTCAACACGAGAAAAAACAAGAAAAAAATAATTTTGCAATAATTTTTTCAAAAATGCAACTATATTACTATAATTTCTATCATTTTTGCAAAAATACAACTATATTTCTATAATTTCTATAATTTTTATAATTTTTATAATTTTTATAATTTAAAAAATTTCTTACAATTTTTTCCTCTCGGAAAAAGTTAAATTCACAAAAAATTAAAAAATAAAAAAAAAATTTAATTCCGAAAATCAAGCAAAATAATTAGAGAATTTATAAAAAATTTGGAAGCATCAAAGGAAAATAATATTATTAATTCAATTCAATACGTGTCACACAATCGATCAAATTTTCACTGATTTGAATATCAATGAAATTTGATCGAAATCAGTCGATTTTTCGTTTAAACGAAACTTTAGAATTTATTTGTAAAAGGCAAACAATATAAAAATCCATTGCGAGGAAATTTTACATTTTAAAAATAATTTCTATTCATTGAATGCAGAATGTTAAAAAAAATAAACATTTGGATACAAAAATTCGTATGATGGAAAGAAAGGAAAATGTTTTTCTTTTTAAATAAATATGTGGAAATAATTTTGATAGCTTTCGATTCAGTGATGATTGTAGTTTAATTTCAATTTAACTAAGCGACTAATCTTAAAGAGCGATGAGCAAAAGGTATGTCTTTAAGAAAGGCTTTTTAAAAGACACTTGACTCGAAACAGTTTTCACTTAACGAAGAGTCTAGTTTTCACGAGCTAAGTACTTGGATTTCACCCTTAAACCCCATCCCTCCCCCCTTTCCATCCCTTCTTTACTTGTTAGCTTTTACTTTTTCAGATTTTTTTTTGTTATCTTGTTTTAAAGTTACATTTACCCTCGAGCGAGTTCTCAAAACTTTTCACAAATGTTATACATATATAAGAATAATTCCCTACCAACTTCTTTATATGTATATTGTGAGTCAGTATTTTATAAATATCAAAACAAGACTTACGTATGCAAAAACGAAAAAAAAAAATTTTTTTTTTAAATTTTTATTTTGAAACATAGAAAATAGAAGACATATTTAAAAAAAAAGCTTTTGGATAAACATAAAGTTCGTTAATCTCTCATTGTTCATGGTGATTTCATTAATTTATAATAATGTGGAAAAAAATAAAAATCTGTGTGAGGAAATTTTTTTTTTAATTCAAATTTTCCAAACGCGGGTGAAAATTATTTTCCATAACAATTTATAATGACGTGTTTGAGCGGAAATGATATAGGTGAATTTTAACCAATCACGTAGTTAAAGCAATAAATATTCTCGAGGCTATTTTTTTTTTGCTTTTATTTTATGCGCGAGGGTAACACATCAATACACGTTAACGAAATGCGAATCGCATGCATTCGTTATGAACATCAAATTTGGTTCAACAGTAATCAGAGTATTGTACAATGCCGATCAAACGAGAAACCGCGAACTAGATCGTCAATTCAAAATTTCACTGTTCGATTGATGAAAATGAGAGGAAGTGATTTACACAAGATTATCTGCGCGTTCAAAACTCGAGAGGAAAAATTTACGCTCATAAAATGAAGAATTAAAAATTAAAAGTCAAAAATAGAAAATTTAAATTAAAAACACAAAATTAGGGAATAAAATTTTGAAGTAAAAATAAAAAATAAAAAAGCAAAACCAAACATTTAGGTTAAAAAAGCAAAATCAAAATTAACGATAAAAATTGCAAAACTAAAAAATAGAATAAAAAATTAAAAACCAAACGATGAAGATAAAATGAAAAATTCAAAAATAAAAAAAAATACAATAAAAATTAGAGCGAAAAATGAAAATTAAAAATACAAAACCAAACAATGAGAATGAAAAAAAATAAAGTTAAAAATACGGAACAAAAAGATAAAAAAGGAAAATTTGAAACTAAACAATAAAAATAAAATCAAAAATACAAAACAAAAAGAAAATAAAAACAAAAAATATAAATTATAAATACAAAACTGAATAATAAAAATTAAGTGAAAAATAAAAATCGAAAATACAAAACCAAAGAATATAAATTAAAATGAAAAATTAAAATTAAAAATAGGAAACCAAACAATAAAAAAAGAAAATAAAAATAAAAATTCAAAACACCCAACCGAACAATAAGAACCAAATAGAAAAATGAAAATTAAAAGTACTAAACCAAAAATTAAAATTAAAATTAAAAACTAAAAATACAAAACCGAACAATAAGAACCAAATAGAAAAAATAAAATTAAAATACAAAACCAAAGAATAGAAATTGAAATAAAAAACCAAAAATACAAAACCGAACAATAATAAGCAAAATAACAAATAGAAATCAAAACTAGAATCGAAAAATACAGAACCAAAAGATTAAACCACAAAAATACAGCAAAAAATATTAATTAAACCGAATTTTCCTGTAATTTCATTTTTACCGAATTTAATTTCCCTCCAGGTAAATAAATTAATTTTACTTTAATTCAATTTTAATTTAATTTCACTAAAATTTAATTCAATTTATCACAAATACCATATTGCTTTATTACGAAAACACGCGCAACTTTGCAAAAATGAAAAAAAAAATATGTGCGGTGTGTCATGAATTTAAAGCAAACTAATTTACTAACGAAAGTAGCTATTAAACAAAATTGCCATATGAACTAAAGTAATTATTATAAAAGTCAAATTATACTTATGCTTTTAAACTTTATAATTAAATAGATTTTTTATTCACTTAAATATGAATAGATGTCAATTGCCTCGCATAATATAATTAATCAATAAAAAGCAATAATGCCTGCGGCAATCTTTTTTTTTCTCTCATAGCTACTTTAATTACAGTTTAAATGCTCCCAATTGATGTCATTCAAAAATTTTAATGATAAAATTTATTCCACAAAATTCATTTCAACGAAAATTTTTTTTTGATCTCAATCAGCTTATTGATTGATTGATTATTAATAAAATTCGAAAATTTTCGGTTCAAAGGGATGGAAAGAAAAAGTGAAAAAGTAGTTTGATCAGAGTTGGTAGAGAAATTTAATTTTGCATTTTTCTAACATTTTTCTACTTTCAGGAAAATAATTACTTTTTCCCTTATATTAAATGTAACAAAAATTTACGTTTTCGTAAATTTTAATTACTTTTAAGTATTTTTTTTAATTTACAAAAATATTCTTGACTTCTTTCTACAAAAAAACTAGATTTTTTAAAAATTGTAATCAAATTTTTTAAAACATAAAATTTTTATTTTTGTAGTATAAATTCGATTACTTTTAAAAAGTACAAATGTAATTCAACAGAACTCAAATTATTTTTTAGAATTTATAACTAAATTTATTTAAAAGTAGAATAATTTCTAAAACAAATAGTAGTTAAGAATTATTATTAAAAATTATTAATTGAAATTTTTGGAACATTTTTTTGATCTAAAGCTCTCTGAATAATTAAATTGGAAACCTGAAAGTTAATTGTTTTAAAAATTGCAACATCTTCCAATTAAATTATTTTCTAAAATTTTTAACTAAAATTTTTTTCCAAATCAATTATTTTCAATTAATTTAAAAATATTTTTCGTGAGTTTAATTATTGAAATATCAATAGTTAATACAATTTTGTTTATTTTTACTGTTTCAAAATTTTAAATAATTGTGTGTATACAATTTTCTGTAAAAATGTAAAATTTGTATAATTTTCAAATAATTTAATTCATTCGAAGAATTTTCTTAAATTTAAAAAAAAATAATTGAATATTTTTCAACAAATTCTAATTGTATTGAAAAAATTGAATTCTTTCGATGAATTTTGAAAAAATCTTTGAAAAAATTTCAATTTAAAATCTTTTGAAAGTTTATTATTTCTAAAAATTACCACTGTAACTACTTTTAAATTTAATTATTTTTTGGAATTTTTAACTAAAAGTTTCGTATATGAATAAATTATTTTTTGTAATTACTTTACGAATGTTATTCGTGATTTTAATAATTGATATATTAATTTTTATTTCTTCTGAAGAAACAATATTTATTATTTAAACTTTTCTTTAAATAACTAATCGGTTTGGATGATTTTCTTTGAAAACATTTAAAAATATTTGAATTTATTTGAGAAATTTAATTAAAATTGTAATAAAAATAAATGAATACCAGCAAATAATTTTATTATTTATAAAAGAATATTATTCAATTCCTTCGAAGAATTGTCTTAAAATTTTCGAAAATAATTAAAAACTTGAAACATTTGGAAATTGAATTTAATTTAATTAATTTTTTTAATTGTACTGTAATTGTAAATCACAACTTGCCATTTTAAATTAAAAACGAAAATAAATTATTCCAATCCTAAATTAGACAAAAATCTCAGCTAATGCAGAATTATATAGATTAAAAACGTTGGCAAATACAATGAGAGTAGACTTTTAAAAATCTATTTTACATATATATTTGAACTCGTGCATCTGATTAAATTACTTTATGACCGCACATTTTTTTTTTGCAAGAGAGCTCTTTCTACATAACTTTTAAAATTCTTTCCACAAAAAAAAGATGAAAAAAAAAATTGTCCAGAGATGAGAATTTTTATACGTATCCACCAGTTCATTTCTATACACCATATAAAAGAGATTTCAATTTAAAAATTAATTTTCCCTTTGAAAATGTAAAAAACAAGGAAAAATTACAGTGAATTGAAAAAAGGCAGCGCGGTTTTTGATGTATGACTCTATATATATATAAGTGAGGGAAAAAAAATTCTTATCACTGATATTTTTATTACTGTAAATACATTATAATAATGTATATATAGTGAATTTTGCATAATTTAAAATTATTCCAAAGAACGAGGAGAGAACTAGAAGGCAAAAGGCAAAGGTATATTCGATCTGATAATATCTTCCCTTTGGAAGAAAAGAGGGTATATACCCACCTATTTTCCTCGACTTAGTGGGTACCAAAGGTAGTTTGAATTTAAAGTCTTAAGAGCCCTTTATTACCCTCAAAGAACATGCAACAGTTTTTGAAAGTAACAAAAGAAATTATTTCCTCGAAAATAAAATAAGAAACCGAGAATATGAAGCAGAGTGTGAAAAAAGGGACTTTATAATTGAAAATTACATAATGTTCAACGTGCAAAAAAATTTACACATCTAAAATGTTCCATAAATTTTGTTTAAATTACTAAATGTAAATTTTTTTTTAATGATAAAAATAGCGAAACCATTATTATAATTATTATTATTTTTTAACGTATACATTTTGTAAATATTATAAAGGGTTATTTTTTTCTATATTGGTTTTAAAGAAAGAAAGAAAGAAACAAAGAAATTATTACTAACAACAGTCCTTAGTTAACTTCTTCCTTCCTTTTTTTTAAATTAGCAATTAAAAAAAATACAATTCAAAAATTTTTATTTCCAAATTTTTGTTAAAAACCCTAAAAATATTTGGAGAAATTACAAATAATTGCATAAATTTAATTATTTTCCAAAGTAATTAATTTCTTCTCCTAAAGTTGAAATAATAAAATTCAAAAAAAAATTTTTGTCAAAATCGGAAATAGTTTATAAATAACAAAATTCTTCTGTAAAGTTCAATTATTTTTAAAAACGTCAAAACAAATAAGGGCCTAATTTCAATAATTTTCAAAAAATTTTCTCATTTCAATGCTTTTAAATAATCTACTGTCTATATAAAATTTTCCAAAAAAGAATTTTATTTAGCAAAAAATTTAATAAAATTGTACGCAAATATTTAATTATTCTCATAAATATAATAACAATTTCACAGAAATTCAATAATTTACGAATTTTTTATAAATTTTTTCTCAATAATTTAATTCTTTTCATAAAAAATAAAATTATTTAAAAAAATTTTGAGAAAATTTCTCGAAAGAATTTAATCGTCTTTAAAAATTGCAATAAAAAGTTGTTTTAAATGCGTCGAAAGAATTTATTAAGTTTTCAAAAATGTATTAAAATTTCTAATAGGAAATTAAAGACTTTATTTATTTACAAAAGTGATAACATTCATGGTGGAAATTCAATTATATTCAAATTTTTTTTTAAATTCTCCGAATTTCAATTATTTTAAAAAATTTAGTAAAATTGTACGCAAATATTTCATTATTTTAATAAGTAATAAAAATTTGACAGGAATTTAATTATTTACAAATTCTTTATAAACTTCTAATCAGAAATTCAACTACTTTCATAAATAATAAATTATCTTTAAAGAAATTAAATTATTTCCTTAAAAATACTTTTTTTTAAAATTAAATTATTTTCATAAAAAATAATTAAAAATTCTGAAAAACAATATTTGAATTTAAATAATAAAAATAATTTAGAAAAAGTTACAGTAAGGATATTTTTATAATATAAAATAAATATTTTATCACTCGGTCGTCTTTAGTTTGTTTAATTTTACAAAAATTTGAATTAGAAATTTTTGAACGTCTTAATTCCTCTGGGAAAATGACAGTAATTAAATATTTTTTTAAAACCGGAACATATTGATGTTTTCGAATAATTTTACAATTAAAGAAATTCGGAAATAAATATGTAACAAAACTTTTTTTTTGAGTAAGATTTTTTTCATTATTTTCTAAAAGTTCCAAAAGTTTAAATTTCATTTTCATTTAAAATGTGTAATTGACAAATATAATTTATAAACATTTTTTTCCTTTATTTATTTTTTACTATATTAAAATAACTTAATTATTTTTATTTTCGTAAAGCAATTGTAATTAAAAGAAAATAAAAATGATGTAAATTACTTTCTTATGAAAATTGATAATTTTCCACAAGAATTTTAAGAGACGGAAATATAATATGTGACGTTTTTTTTGCCCAAAAGAAAAAAATAAGTTTCTGAACAATATTGTTATTGAGAAATAGAAATTAAGCATACAATGAGTATATATTTTCTAACAATTATCAATTTCGTTTAATATTTTTATAAATAAACAGAAGAAAAATTTTCATATTGTATATCAGTGAAATGAAATTTGTTATAGAAAAAAGTATATAATAAAGACAATTTATTTTTATATTTACTTCATCATTTTTTTAAATTTTCTAATTTCGAAATATTATTGAAAAAAATAGAAAGATTATTATAGGTTATTAATTATTATTAACATTATTATTATTATTACTTTTTTTTTATTTAGAATTATTCACAACAGTTACTGTCACTGATTTACAACATCACTGGAATTGAACAAAAAAATGTCATTTATTTCAAAATAAATTTTTTATATCTCCTTCATATTTTTAAATGAATAGTTTTCAGCGTTATCAGTTACCTTCGAACGAATAATGTATGGCATTTCATTTTCTAGTAAAAATTCTCATAAATATCAGGATACAATAGAAGGTATAGTATAAGAGTGAACTCGTTTCCCATGCCGCGGGCTCAGAATAGCCGATTTTCTAGAGATTGCAAAATCCATGTGATATTTTAAAGTGTCCGTTTACGACAATAATAATAATAATCATAATAATAATAATAGTAATACTAATAATAATAATAATAATAATAATAATAATAATAATAATAATAATAATATCAAACCACCTAAAACTGATATTGGAACTTGAAGCGTCCATACAAATTCGATAAATCGGTCTATTTTCTGAATTGAAATGAGAGCAAAATAAAAGAAGTGGAACCACGATAAATAGCTCGAGTTTCCGATAATTTAAACTTTATTTATATAATTGTCATTTAAAATTAGTTTAACTTCATGAAAACTTTATTGAACTTTATTTAAATTTCAAATATTTTCCAATAACGAGCTTAGAGAATTTAATTCTAATTATATTGAACAAATGTTTAAAAATAATAGGTTATTTTTGTTTTCTAACTGATGAAAGACTCAAGAGTAAAAAAAAAATAATTTTCTTCGTTTCAATTGAAAATTGTACTCACAAAATAGGTAAATAAAATTTTATCAAATTATTTTTTTTACAATTAAAATTGTTTATTTGGCAAAAACAGAATTTTTGTTTCAAACAAAAAAACGAATAAAATTTTGTAACAAATAGAATTTTTACAAATTCAATTTTGTAACAAACAGAATTTTTACAAATAGAATTTCGTTATAGGCAGAATTTTCTTACAAATTAAATTTTATTTGTCAAAAACAGAAATTTATCACAAACAGAATTTAATCACAGATTTAATTTTGTCACAAACAGAATTTAATCACAAATTGAATTTTGTCACAAACAGAATTTTTCCACAAATTGAATTTTATTTGTTACAAACAGAATTTAAGTACAAATAAAATTTTGCCACAAACGGAATTGAATCTGAAATAAAATTTTGTCACGAACAGAATTTAATCACAAATAAAATTTTGTAGCAAACAGAATTTTATTAGTTACAAACAGAATTTTACTACAAATAAAATTTTGTCACAAACAGAATTTTACTACAAATACAATTTTGTCATAAATAGAATTTAATCACAAATAGAAATTTTGTAACAAACATAATTTTTTCAAATCGAATTTTATCATAAACAGAATTTAATCTAAAATTAAATTTTGTCACGAACAGAATTTAATCTAAAATTAAATTTTGTCACGAACAGAATTGAATCTAAAATTAAATTTTGTCACTAACAGAATTTAATCACAAATTAAATTTTGTAACGAACAATTTCATCAAATTTTATTTTATTTGTCACAAACAAAATTTCAGCACAAATACAATTTTGTCATAAATAGAATTTAATCCGAAATAATATTTTGTCACGAACAGAATTTAATTACGAATAAAATTTTGTAACAAATAGAATTTTTACAAATTCAATTTTGTAACAAACAGAATTTTTACAAATAGAATTTCATCATAAAGAGAATTTTTTCACAAATTAAATTTTATTTGTCAGAAACAGAATTTTATTAAAAATTGAATATTATTCGTTACAAACAGAATTTCATCATAAATTGAATTTTATTTGTCACAAACAGAATTTTATCACAAATTTAATGTTATTTGTCACAAACAGAATTTTATGACAAACAGAATTTTATTTTTCACAAATAAAATAGTCCCTTTTATTTTGAACCAAAAAAATGTCAACTATCACAAATATTTATTTTTGTCTCTCCCCCGAGAAAAGAAGGAATTTTCTCTCTGGATATTGTATTGAAAAAAAAATGTTTACAAGTAATTTCAGAATAACATATCATTTTTTGAGACTATAAAAAAAGTACATAACATTTGAAATTCCTATCCCGAGTTTATGTAGTATATAATTGAAAAATATCTTAATCTTTGCAATAGAAGCAGAAAAGCATGAAACTTGATTCAGTATTCTTCCGTTGCAACATCCCGAAAAATAAAAAGTCGCTCGATGCAATATAGAATCGCGACGCTTAGTATCGATAAGAAGTCTTCTCTCGATAAATCAAAAAATACACAATAAAAATATACTTGAAAAGTCAATACCCCCGAGCATTCATTTCCTGCTCCAGCTCGCTCAACGAGAACGGTATAGCGAATAAAAACTTCATTATTTGTTATATGTATATATATAAAAAAAATATATATATATCTATATAGAGTAGAAAACTTTGATGAACTCCCTTGGCAAAAAATTTATTAACTCAAATCGTTTTAATTATTCTTTAGCAATTAAATATTAGTCTGTGTATTAAATGATTGGATTTAATAAAATGCGGTTCAATTTTTCGCACCTTTCGTTATAATAATTTGATTTTGTACGCATTAAAATTGCTCTCTGCCTGCATTAAGTGGATCACTAATTGATTTCACAGTAGCCACTTAATTATTTCTACCTTCAACGCCTAAAAATATTACATTTCATGGAATATTAATTTCACTCGATTCTTTATTTACATTTCTCCAAAAAAAAAACGATTTTACAAATATTCTTCGTTTATATTTTAATTATTTATACATTTCATATCCGGAGGATATAAAAATCTCCATGTAAATTTAGATCAATGTTTATTTATACCAAAAACTAGAAAATTCTCTCTATGTTTAAAAAGAAATGAAGACAAAAAATTTACGCTGATATTGTTTTTTTGTTTACGTTAAAAAAAACGAAGAAAAATTTATAGAATTTCAAGAGAATTGTATTTACAGTTTTCCAGATGAATATAAAAAGATTGAAGTTTTGAAATTTTATAAAAATCCACTTTTTTATGTATTTAATTTAATTAGAAATTTTAAAGAACTTAGATTTTTTAATAATTCGAATAATTTAAATTCTTCCGAAATTAGTTAAAGTTTTTAATACATATTTAAATTGATTATTAAAAATAGATGAGTTTTAGTTAAAAGTACTAAAAAATTGAATTTTTGAAAAGTTCCAATAAATGATTGAAGAAATTCAATTATTTTTCATAATAATAAAATTCTTTGCCGAAATTCAATTGTGATGAAAAATTAAACAAAATCTAGGAAAAATTTTGATGATTTTTATAAATTAAAAATTTTTTTCACTGAAATTCAATTTATTCTCAAAAATATCAATAAAATTCTTGTTTTAATTTCAATGATTTTCTATATCAACTATTTTAATAAAATTTTCTAAAAAAGAATTTAATTTAGAAAAAAATTTAATTAAATTGTGCGCAAACATATAATTATTTTCATAGTAATAAAACTTTCACAGGAATTCAATAATTTACAAATTTTTTCTCAATAATTCAATTATTTTCATAAATAATAAAATGCTTCTCCGAAATAAAATTAGATATAATAAATAAAATTTCTCAAACGGGTTCAATTATTTTTAAAAATTGTAATAGAATTTTTTAAACAAATTCAATTATTTAAAATAAATTTAAATAAACCTCTACAAAAAACTTTTATTTATTATTTTTATAAATAATAATACTTTCACAGGATTTCAATTATTTACAAATTTTTTATAATTTATTTCGCAATAATTCTATTTTTTATAAATAATAAAATTCTTCTCCGAAATTCAATTATTTTTTAAAATTTTGAGTAAATTTCTCGAACGGGTTTAATTATGTTTAAAAATTGTAATACAATTTTTTTAATATTCTCCGAAAGAATTAATTTAGTTTTAACAAAATATATTAATATTTTTTTGTAAGAAATTATGTATTCATTTATAATATATACAAAAACATAATAAAATTTATGTCAAAAATTCAATTCTGTTCGAAAATTTTTAAAAATACCCATAATTTCAATTATTTTCAAGAATTTTAATAAAATTTTTCTCAAACATTTCATTATTTTTATAAATAATGAATTTTTTTTTGCAGGATTTCAATTGTTTCATAAATAATAAAAATCATCACAGAATTTAAATTATTTTTATTACAATAATGAAAGTAATTTTGAAATTATTTAAAGTATTCATTTTTCACTATATATTTAATTGAAAAAATTTCCAAATAATTAAATTTTCGTAAAATTGAATTCTAAACATATGAATTTGAAAATTCTTAAAGAACTTTTTCAAAAAATATTTAAATTACAAATTTTCGTAAAATTAAATTCTAAACATAAGAGTTTAAAAATTCTCAAAGATCTCTTTCAAAAAATATTTAAAATAATTGATTTAAAGAAAAATTTTAGCTAAAAATTCTAGGAAATAATAATAAATAAATTAAAAGTGATGAAAACAATTTTGAAGATGTTACAGTAACAATATTCTTATAATATAAAAAGATTTTATCACTATCAAATCTTTAATTAATTATTATAAGTTTGTTGAATTTCAAAAGCATTAGATTTTAAATATTTTGAAAATCTTAATTCGTATGGAAAAATAATAATTATTAAATATTTATTAAAAAAATAAGTTATTCATGTTTTCGAACAATTTTACAATTAAAGAAATTTGCAAAGAAAAGAAATAGAAATTTTTTTTAATTGCGTACAATTTTTAGAATGAATCAGAATATTCTTTAGAGCCAGGAAAAAGTCAAAATTTTCATTAAAATCCAGGGAAAAAGAAAATTAAATATTTTTTGCAACTTCGACGAAGAAAAGAATAAAAATAAAAAAAGACTAAAAGAGTAAGAGAGAGACGTAGTAAAATTAGTAAAATTTTACTATTTCTTAGTAAAATTAGTAAAGTTTTACTATTTCTTAGTAAAATTAATAAAATTTGACTATGTTTTAATAAAATCAGTAAAATTGAACTATTTCTTAGAAAATTTCTACTAATTCAGATTTTAGAGAGTACGAAAGAGTAAACCACTTGCTGCTCTAGTTTCCAGTACATTTTGACACGCAACATAAAATCAGAAATGAATGAAGAAAAAAATGTAAAACTGATTATTTCTTAGTAAAATTAGTGAAATTTTACTTTATTTTATTAAAATTAGTCAAATTAGTAAAATTTTACTTTTTCTTTATTAAAATTAGTAAAATTTTACTATTTCTTAGTAAAATTAATAAAATTTTACTATTTTTTTAATAAAATCAGTATAAATGAACTATTTCTTATCACTGAGAAAACGATTTATTTGATTCAAATATATTTTGTTTAAATCAAACTTAAAATATCTTTGCTATACAGTCAAACAAATTTAAGTTTAATTCAAAAATATTTTTTGGTTCATTTATAGAAATAAAATATAATTAATTCAAACATAATGTATAGCTGATTTTTTAAATTATTTATTATCAACTATTCATTTTAAATCAAAAATAACATTTTTAAACATATTTTTTGTTTAAACTAAAACAGAAAATATGTTTAAATTAAACATAATTATTGAAACAAAAATTATTTTTGAATCAAAGCAGTAAATATTTTCTATATTTTGGAATTAAGCTTACAAACTAATTTCAATTAAACAAAATCACTTAAAATTATTTTTTTACTTGAAACGAGTATAATGTTTTCTCAGTGTAGTAAAATTCAACTAATTCAGATTTTAGAGAGTACGAAAGGAAAAAGTAAACCACTTGCTGCTCTAGTTTCAAGTACATTTCGACACGCAACATAAAATCAGAAATGAATGAAGAAAAAAAAATAGAAAACTGATCTCAAATAAAAATAGTGCGCGCCGCGAGTGTTATTGAAAATTGAACAGCGTGAGAATCAAAATACACTGAAGAGAAGGAAACTCAGCTAAGTACACTGGTCCTCGGGGAGGATATTCAACGGCAATCAAGTCGTTATCAAGTAGAAATAGCCGAGCACGAGTCGTGCTACTCGTGAGATCGTAACGCTTACAAGGGGTTCATAGGGCTTAGTGATACTCTCCCGGGAAAGCAATGCAATGAGCTCATAATATAGTATATATTCCCGTGCCTGAATTACCCAACGATACCCTGAATCCATCTCGTTACTAACTAGATTCTCTTCAATGTGCAAACAAACGCCACCAAGAGAGAGAGAGAGAGAGAGAGAAAACCAAAACTGCGTACAACAAACATTTCATTAAACTCCCACTCTCTACCTCTCCACTATCTCACTACATTTTCGAGACAATGTTCTTTTCAATTTTAAACGCCAATATATCGTGAAAATACACATTGTAAAATGCGAGATACAATTTTGTTCATGAAAAGAACACTCTGCAAACAATAAACAATGAGGAAAGAATTTTTATTTTTTATTTTAATATCTCTATGCAAGTTTGAAAAAATTAAAAGACATGATTCTTTTAATTTCAAACATTTTTTCCACTCTAAGCCACTAAAATCAATGAGAATTTTTTTTTTATTAAATCTCAAACAAAAAAGTGAATTAATTTTCTTTTATTATCTTTTAAAGAAAAATGTTTTAAAATTGGTAAACATTATTTTGCAACTGCGTTCAGAAAAATGAAAAAACTTAAAAATTATTTTACTAGTATTGTTTCAATTTCACTTTCACTTTGACTTCAATTTTAAATTTTAATTTTACTCAATTTATATTTTCATTTCACATTCACTTTACATTCAATTTTATTCAAATTTTATTTTTACTTCACTTTCACCTTTACTCAAATTTTATTATCATTCCACTTTCACTTTTACCCAATTTCTTTTTTCACTTCTTCTTCATTTTACTTTTACTCAAATTTTATTATTATTTCACTTTCATTTTTACTTAATTTTTATTTTCACTCTATATTCACTTTCCATTCACTTTTCTTTAACTCCAATTTCACTTCAATTCAAAATTTATTTTTCCTTCACTTCAATTTACTCCACTTTCACTTTAACTCAAATTTTATTATTATTCCACTTTTAGTGTAGCTGAAATTTTATTTTCACTACAATTAAAAATTTCAAGGTAAATGCAAGTGAAGTGAATGTGAAAATTTAATGAAAATAAAATTTGAGTTAAAGCAAATGTGAAGTGAAAATTAAATTTTAGTAAAAGTAAAAGTTGAATGAAAGTAGAGCAAAAATAAAATTGGACTAAAAGTGAAAGGGATGTGAAAGTGAAGAAAAAATAAAAATTAAGTAAAAATGAAAATAATATAATAATAAAATTTGAGAAAAAATGATTGTGACGTAAAAAAAATTGGGTAAAAGCGAGAGTGAAATGATGATAAAATTTGAGTAAAAGTGAAAGAGAAGTGAAAATTTAAATTTTAGTAACAGTGAAAGTAGAGTGAAAGAGAAGTAAAAATTTAAATTTTAGTAAAAGTAAAAGTTGAATGAAAGTGTAGCAAAAATAAAATATTTAAGTAAAAGTGAAATTTGATTAAAACGGATGTTTAAGAAAAGTGAAAATAAAATTTGATTAAAAGTGAAAGTGAAATTAATATCGAGTTAAAATAAAAATTAAGTAAAATTGAAATAATAATAAAATTTGAGAAAAAATGGAAGTGAAGTGATAGTGAAGTGAAGGAGAAGTGTTAAAAAAAATTGGGTAAAAGTGATGGTGGAAAGATAATATAATTTGAGTAAAAGTGAAAGAAAAAGAAAATTTAAGTGGAGTGAAAATAAAATTTCAGTAAAATTAAGATTATAATGAAAGTAAAGTGAAATTACAATAATGGACAACCAGTTAACAAAATTTTACAAATATAAACAAAAACTTCTCTATTTTCTCTATTAATATTAGTTTATTGAAAACAAAATTTAAAAAATAATTGTTAAGCCGAATTTTCTTCTCACTTTGAGAATTTTTTTTTTGTTCATTGTATTAATAATATTTCTAGTATATTAAATATTATATTTATCAAGAGGATGACCAACGTATTTATTGCTCTTCATTTAGAAAAATACAAAAGTATATCGTGTGTATAAAAACAATTGCGTCTTCAGAAGAAATTGTTTCACGTGTCTTTCTCAAAATGAAAGCAATCAATAAAGAAGAAAATATCTTTTCCTAAAGCTCCCCAGTGACTCATTATTTCTCGGCCCTTAATGATTTTATACACACATATATATTTTTTCTTTATATATACAAAGAAAAAAAAAATATATACAAAGAAAAAAAAAAATATATATATATATATACAAAGAAAAAAATATATTTATATAGAGAGGAGAGAAAGAAAGAAAGAGAAACTTGACGTACTTCGTCCGTCATCAAAATTTGAAAGTTGATGAGACGAAGAAGCAAGAATATTGCTTTTACCACAAAAAAAATAAAAATAAAAAAAAAATTTTGCTATTTTTGCAGCTATATGAACGTTATATCCAACAAATAACCTCCATTTCGCAGCTGAGTTTCTACTTATCGGCATAATGAATTGCTTTTCCTCCTGACTGCACTGTACATGTGCTACTTGGCGAAAAACTTTGCCAAACGGGTGCGATCTCGAGAAGGACTTTTCTTATAATAAAAAGCAAAGAGGACGAGAGAAAATAAAACGAGAGTTGTAAAAATTTATCTTTTTGATTTACTTTTTAAACTACTATTACAACTGTCTCGAAGAAATTTAGAAGAAAAATTGTAAAATTTGATTTCGACATTATTTTTTACTATCGACGTTCTAAAACATTTACTATATTCACAGTAGTCTGATATCAAATCCAATATCCTTCTACTGAGTACTGACTGATTTAAATTTGCTTTCACAACTTTGAAAACCAAATTTTTGCAAAATATTCATTCCGACTGTGTTTTACTACTGATTTTTGTCAGACTATAACGGATTATTCCTACTGAAAATGTAAATTTATAAATTATTTATTGACAATTTTTACAAGAATATCAAATTGAAAAACACACGTGTGAAAATGTTAAACGTCAGACTAAAAGTTTAGTTTACTACTGAAAACAAAATCAAAGGAGTTCGAAAACCCAATGTCTGACTAAACATCTGATTTACTACTGAAACAAAAATCAGAAAGATTAAAAAATTTAAAGTATGACTGCAACTTTTTCTAGTGAAATATTTTCCATTAATTGTCTGACTAAAACACTAGTTTACTACTGAAAATTAATTCAAAAGACTTTAAAAATCCAATGTCTGACCAAACGTAAAAGTTACTACTGAAATAAAAATCGGAAAGATTTAAAAAATCTAAAGTTTGGCTCCAAATTTTCTTATCTAAAAAAAATTTGCGTCAACTGTCTGACTAAAATACTAGTTTACTACTGAAAACAGTATCAAAAGGACTTAGAAAAATTTAATGTCTGATTAAACATCAAATTTACTACTGAAAATGGTTACAGTCTTAAAAACGTTAATGTCCGACTGAAACATTTTATACTACTTAAAAATCATATTTCTTCTGACGAACTGTTCGGCTGACTAATATCGACCTTGACTACTGCATCAAAGGCAAATGCTATTTTAAATTCTTTGTCTCACTTTGCTTTTCCTCTACTACTGAATTCTGAAGTTCAACAATTCCACAACTTCCGTCTGACATAAAAATGATCTATACTACTGATAAAAAGAATTCCACGAGTCTGACAGTAATTGACTTTCGCAGCTGTGACTAAAATATTGCCTTTCCCCAAAAGGAGAATACTAAATTTTTTCATGTATTCAAATTTTACGCAAAAAACACAAAAATCTATTTTGAATAATTTTTTTTTAAAATCTATTTTGAATAATTTCATTTAAAAATCTAAATAAATAAATAAATCAATCAATTTTTCTAGATGAAGTTGCCGAATTTCTCAATTACAATTACAATACACAAACAAAAAATATTTTTTTATAAAGAAATTTTTCCGTTCTTATAGAGTCAATGAAAAAATTCTTTGATTTAAAGAAATTATTTAATTTAAAAATTTAATTAAAAAACAAATTTTTTGAATTTTACAAGAAATTGCGATAACAATATTAATAAATAAATCAACTTTAAAAGGTTGTAATTTTGAATTTTACTAAATTTTAATTTTGATTTAATTTAATTATAAATTTTAGTAAATTTAAATTTTTCGAAAATTTTAATAATTTAATAATTCCTAAAATAAGTCACATTTTTATTTTATATTTAATTAGTTTTTAAAGATCATAGAATTATAGAAAAATGTTAGTTAAAAAAACTTAAAAAATGGAATTTTTGGAAAAGTTACAAATGATTGCAGAAATTCAATTATTTTCAAAAGTAATACAGTTAGTTTGCAAAAATTCAATTATGTTCAAAATTTTTTAAAAACTTCTCGTCACAATTTCCAGTATCTTAAAAAATAATAAAATTCCTCTCCAAAGTTCAATTATTTTCTTAATTTTTAATAAATTTCTTGGGCAAATTTTAATTATTCTCAGAAATTTTCCTCAATTCAACGATTTTCAATATCTATTTCAATAAAATTTTCCAAACGAATTCAATTATTTTTAAAAAGTGAAGAAAATTTTTCGCAAAACTTCAATTATTTTCAAAAATAATAAAAATTTCACAGTAATGCAATTATATTTACAATTTTTATAAATTTCTTTTCAAGAAAATCAATTATATTCATAAACAAAATTTTTTACACGAATTCAATTATTTTTAAAAGTAATAAAACTCAACGCAAAGTTTCAATTATGTTCAAAAGTTTTAAAAAATTTAGTAAAAATTTTAAACATCTTTATAAATAATAAAAGTATTCACTACAATTGAATTACTTACAATTTTTTTTTTAAATTCTACACAAACATTTAATTATTTTTTACAAATAATTAAATTTTCACAGTCATTCAATTATATTTACAATTTTCACTACAAATTTCATCTCAATAATTCAATTACTTTCATAAACAAATTTTTTTTATCGATTCATCCTTTTTTCATTTATGAATTATATCGTTGAATTACAATGATTTTTCATAGAATTTTAATTTTAATTTAGCATTTAAATTAGTTGAATTTTTCCATACGTATTTCATATTACTTATTTCCAAAATTTAAATCTTAAAAAGAAATTAATTATCTTGATAAATATCGAAATTGTTCCCAGAAATTCAATTGCATTGTTTTGAAGAATTTTAATAAAATTCTTTGCAAATTTCAATTATTTTCATAAATTCCAATATTAATCAACAAAGTTGAAGTCCACAATGTTTATGAACGAAAATAATTTGTTTAATCCAATAAAATATTATTTTTAATGTATTATTTAATTAAACAAAAATTATTTTCAAAACATAAACTTTAATCTTTTTTTTTTTAAATATTTGTGTCAATATTGATGCATTATTTTTAATTAATTTACTTAGTGAACAATTTTGTTTTCGATGAGGACTTGGCTATTAATCACAAGAATAAAATTACTGTCAAGATTCATGAAATTCTTCTCAGAAATTCAATTCATTTCTAAAATGGAAGAACGAAAAAACATTTAAAAAAATTTTTTTTAAAGCAAAGAAAATTATATTCAATTCGAAACAAATTTTATATTCAATTTAATTCTTCTGCAAACAAAACCGAATATATTCGTCAAACCATTTTTGTAAATAACTTTTTGTTTAAAGTAACATTAAGTGATCTATCAAGTTGTAAATTATTTCTCACCAGTAAACCAATGTTATTAAATTATTTAGACCACTGTATATTATTTATTTAACAATAAATAATAATACAATAATAACAATAATAATAGTTAAGGGAGTGAATTTATCATTCGGAAATTATTACTAATATTAAAGTAATCACTATAATAATAACAATAATTACTTTTAAATGCTTAAAACAATAACAAAAATGTTTTTTGGTTTGAAACGTACGCACAGGAGGGTTAGAAAATGAATTTAAAAAAAAACGATTTCTTTGTCTCAAATTTTATTTCTCGATGCACTTTGTATAAGAAAGCAATAAATAAAATTCAACAAAATGGGGTAGAATTTTTTTGCATGAGCATATAAGTGAAATATAGTTGAAAAAAAAAATTTTGTATTAAAATGTAAGCAATTTCAGCGCTGCTATACATATATATAGCAGAGTATAGTAGAGCAGTAAAGTTGGAATAAAAAGTTTGTAACCCTTATACCATCGTGGCGTCAATGGACTGCTGATTTCACTTGCATACAAAATGTATGGGAGACAGAGAACATGGAAAGGACTAAACGAGGGTGCTTCAAAAGTGAGGGGGAAAAAGAAACGAGGACAGTGGCTTTTCCGTCATTCATAATAGCTCTTTCAGCTTAAAACTGCAGACGATTTCTGGTTTTTGAGAATATTACCAGACTGCAGATTCAGCCATTTCATCTATGATATACACACAAGAGCAATTTACGTTGTACACCTATATACGTATGTCCTCCTTCTTTTTCTCTCCCTCTTTCTCTCTCATTCACTTTTTTTTCTTTCTCTCTCTCTCCCTCTTTGACTCACTCTCTCCCTCTTTCTCTCTCTCTCGTATATATTTACTTGACGGTACAAATGTAACTTGAATAAAACATGGCGCGTGACACGATACTTTTTCGCGTGCTTCGCATACCTACGCTACGGGGACAGTACCTGACGTAGCAAAGAATGATGAAGTGAACCTTCTGCTGTATAAAAAGCTTTCGAATATCCCAAGTTTTCCTCTTTTTTGATCAACAAAAACAAAAACAAAAAACAATTTTTAATTTCTATTTCTTTATTTTTATTCTTTCCTTTATAATTCTTCGTTTTTTTCTTCAATCCACTTTCACGCTCTTGCTCTTTTCAAATTCCCTGACTTTCCAGGTTATCCAAATTAAAGAATGGAATTTTTCCATAAATAAAACTAAAAAAAAAATAAATAAACTAAATAAACTTCAATTATTATTAACGAGAAACTTATTCGAAAACATCAATAACTTCATTTTAAAATAAATATTCAATCATTATTATTTTTTCACATAGAAATTACGATTATCAAAAATTAGATTATTTTTTATTTATTCCTTAAAGACTATAATTTTCATTTATTTTAATTTTATTTTTCAAAAATTAAAAAAAAAATTTTAATAATTTATTAAAATTCAATTATTTTCATTATTATTAAAATTAAATTAAATTAGATTAAATTAAATTATTAAATTATTTTATTTCCTTTTTTAAAAATTTGTAACAAAATAATTCAAATATTTAAAAAGAAATTTTAATAAAATTCGCCTCAAGAATTCATTTATTTTCAAAAGTAAAAGATGATTCATTGCCAAAATTCAATTATTATGTTCAAAAATTTACAAAAATTCACGTCAATTTTCAATTACTTTTAGAAATAATAAAAATTCTTATCCGACATTCAAACATTTGTGAAAAATTTTAATAAAACTCTTGGCAGAATTTCCATTCTTTTTTCATATATGTAGGTACAATTTTGATCAATCTTCTCGAAAACTGAAATTATTCCTAAAAATTTTATTAAAATTTCTCAATAAATTCAATTATTTTTGAAAATGTTACAAATAATATTGCAGAAACTCAATTATTTTTAAAAGTAATTAAATTCTTTGCAGAAATTCAAATGATTAAAACTTTTTTTTTAATTCTCGTAAAAATTGCAAGTATAATTCAATTGTTTTGAAAAAATCGTAATAAAATTTTCCAAACAAATTCAATTATTTAAAAAAAAATTTATTAAAATTTTTAGCAAAAATTCAATTATTTTATAAAATGATTAAAATTTCACATTACATGGTTGCCACAAAATCTAGATTTCAAAATTCCAGGCTTTTTCCAGGTTTTCCAGGTCAAAAATATAAAAAATTTCAGGTTAAAATGGAAAATTAGTTTGACAGTTTTTATGAATTATTTGTGATGAAAAAACAAGTATTTTACAAAACAATGTTAACAGTATTTATTATTAAAAAGTTATAAATTTATGCTCTCTTAAACAGTACGATTTTTTAGGAAGAAATTAAAAACAATTAAATAAATTTTTAGTCAATAATTAAGAAGAAAACTAATATAATTTAATGAGAAAAAACATGGAAAACGAAAGTTACATTTAAACATTTAAAAAAAACATTAAATGGAACTTTTTTCTTAATATTTGTAATGAACGAAAAAAATTTCAGAAATTTTTTCAAATTACATGCTATTTCCAGGTTTTTCATACTCTTTTTCAAATTCCATGTTAATTCCAGGTTGTGTGGCAACCATGTTAATGATCATTATTTCTTGGTCTCTAAACTACTACTAAAGCAATGATAATTAATATTCTAATTAACAAAAAAAAATTTAATGCAATTTTAATAAATAGCAACCACTGCCGACAATCAGCAGAAGATTAAAAATTTTTTAAAAACTCTCGTCATTTTATAATAAATTAAAGACAATAGAGTTCTAGTATTTGTTTCGTGGCCAACAATCAACTCTTGAAGTTCACAGAAAAAAATAATTTTTTATTTTCTGCTTATTGTCGGCTGTGGTTACTCTTTAGAAAAAAAGAATTAAATTAATTTTGACGACCCGGATATTAATTAAAATTGTTCTAGTAGTCGCTTAGTGACCAACAATCAATTCTTGAAGTTCGCAGAAAAAAATAATTTTTTATTTTCCGCTGATTGTCGGCTGTGGTTACTTTTTATTAAAATTGCATTAACATTTTTTTGTTTAAAGAAAATGAAAAAATTTTTTCTTCGAACTTCAAGAAAATGAAAATAAAAAATTATTTTTTTCTGCGAACTTCAAGAATTGATTGTTGGTCACTAAGCAACTACTAAAACAATTTTAATTAATATCCGGGTCGTCAAAATTAATTTAATTCATTTTTTCTAAAAAATAACCACAGCCGAAAATCAGCAGAAAATGTAAAAAATTTATTTTTCTTCGAACTTCAAGAAAATGAAAATAAAAAATTATTTTTTTCTGCGACCTTCAAAAATTGATTGTTGGTCACTAAGCAACTACTAAAACAATTTTAATTAATATCCGGGTCGTCAAAATTAATTTAATTCATTTTTTCTAAAAAATAACCACAGCCGAAGATCAGCAGAAAATGAAAAAAATTATTTTTTTCTTCGAACTTCAAGACTAAGCAACTACAAAAACAATTTTAATTAATATCCGGGTCGTCAAAATTAATTTAATTCATTTTTTCTAAAAAATAACCACAGCCGAAAATCAGCAGAAAATGAAAAAAATTTTTTTTCTTCGACCTTCAAGAAAATGAAAAAATTTTTTTTTTCTGTGACCTTCAAGAAAATGAAAATGAAAAATTATTTTTTTTTGCGAACTTCAAGAATTGTTTGTTGGTCACTTAGCAAAGGCGACAACTCTTGAATAGATTGGCCACAATAGACTTTGCTTTGTCCAAAAGATATTCCACATCAAGGCGACATTACTGTTGGCACAAATAATTGCGGAGGACTCGTCTGCACTTGGGCTTATATTCTTTATTTGGGTCAACATATTGAATTTAAAGAATCTGAAATGAACAAAATAAAAGAATGAATTTCACATACTTTCACAAGTTTTGGATACCCGAAAGAAGATGACAATTTAAAATTTCAGTCAGCTGACAAATTGAAAATTTTGAAACCAGCCAACACTAGGATGTTGCATTGCACAACATAAACAGCAAATAACTTTACATCAACTGTCCAACATGTAGCATCCAAAATAATTATCTTCAATCATTAAACAAATAGTTTTTTATCGACTTGTAATTGGAGTCAAAATTATTACACACGAATCTTGCCAAATAATATTCAGTCAGCAGCAGATGAAAAATAATTTTTTTTTGCGAATTTTATTGTGTGATTATTAACAATTGTTAATTGCCACAAAATCTAGATTTCAAAATTCCAGGCTTTTTCCAGGTTTTCCATGTCAAAAATATCAAAAATTTCAGGTTAAAATGGAAAATTAGTTTGACAGTTTAGGAATTATTTGTGATGAAAAAACAAGTATTTTACAAAACAATGTTAACAGTATTTATTATTAAATAGTTATAAATTTATGCTCTCTTAAACAGTACGATTTTTTTAGGAAGAAATTAAAAACAATTAAATAAATTTTTAGTCAATAATTAAAAAGAAAAACTAATATAATTTAATGAGAAAAAACATGGAAATATAATATAATATAATATATAATATAATATAATATAATATTTTGAAAAATATTAAAACTAATTGATGTAAATTTTAATAAAATTTTTTTAAATAATTGCGGAGAAAAATTGTTTTATTTAAAAAGATAATTGAAATTGTGAGTAAAATTTTTGTAAATTACTTTTGAAAATAATTAAATTTTTGAGACTAATTTTATTAAAAATCAAGATTATTGAAATTTCTATAATCAAATTCATTTAAAATTGAAATTTTACAACATTTCAAAAGAAAATCTTTTCAAGTTCATTGAATTATGAAAATCGTAAACGCAACTCTTTACAAAAATTGAATTAATTTTGAAATATTTAAGTAACATTAGATTTCAAGAATAAATACAATCAGAAAACAACAAAATTTCCAGGATTTCTATCAAAATTTCTTGACTTTTCCAGGTTTTTAAAATTTTTTATAGAATTCCCTAACATTTCGGAGGTTTTTCCAGCTTTCCAATTTTGAATGTTACTTGTAAAAAATGTACTCTATATATTTAATTATATAAAGCAAAAACAAAAAAAAATGATAAAAGTCGGCAAAAAAGGAAACACTGAGAAAACTGTTCTATTGTTCACAATTTATGACATCCGGACAATACTTTGCTTCTGGCTTCTCGTTTGAAAATGAAAGCTGTCAGACAGTGGCATCTGGTATAAAATCACACTGCGATGCATCTACGTGGTCAGAATATACACACGTTAGGTTAGGTTAGGTCGTTTAGCTATATGCAGAGATTGTCGGCGACCTCCGAGAAAAATCTGCCTCGAGAAATTTTTAACAGAACGCAATAATCTGTTATCTTTTTTTATCCATTCTCTTTCGGATCGTATAAAACGAATTACCATACGATACGTGTGTATATTCACCATAGTTGTCGTATCCTTCAACAGGGATAATATTCAGATTTTTAAAAATATCTAACTTTTTAATTACGCACTGCAAAAAAAATTATCCGATTCAAATAACCGATTATCCGAACTATTATCAATATTAAATAAATTAATAAATATTAAATTGAAGTAAATAATGTTTATTGAAGGTAATTAAATGGTTCAGTTCGTATTTGCTTCAAATACTGAAATTATTGCTTCAAATATCATTTAATTGGGACGCCAATAAATATTGGTTGATTCGAGTAAATATTTAATTGATAATAGTCAAATCATCGTTTATTTGAATTAAATAAATTTTTTTTCACTGCACCCAACACTGAGGAAACAATATATTTGCAATTTTGAATCAAACTTCACTATTTCCAATAAAATTTGTGTAAATTTTGTCGTGCTACAAAGAATTTTTTATTTTCTAAAACCTTTGTTATACAGTCAACCAAAAATTATCTTTGAATTAAACATAATAATTTTGATTCAATACATAATAAATTCAATTCAATAAAAATTATATTTATTTCAATTTTAAAATATGCTCAATTCAAAAATATTTTTTTGGTTGCTTCCTTATTTTAGAATTAAAAAAAAAATTTCTCAGTGAACTGTTTTTCTGAATTAAATTATTCGATCTATTTAGTCAATTTCAATTAAACTTCACTATCTCCAATAAAATTTGTGTAAAATTTTTAGTGCTACAAAGAATTTTTTATTATCTAAAATGTAAAAATCAATATTTATTTCTCTAAAAGCGTCTAAAATAATCGATACTAAAAAAACAGTATATTTTAATTAAACAGACTTATCCTTGCTACACAGTCAATTAGAAATTATTTTTGAATCAACCATAATTTTGATTCTATACAATAATTCTAATTCAATAAAAATTACGTACAAATTTGTTTTAATTCAATTATAAAATCTGTTTAATTTAAACATACTTTTTTTGGTTGGCTATTTATTTATGGAGGGAAAAAAATTTTTTTCTCGGTGTAATAAAACTTTTTACAAAATTAAATCTCAAAAGGAAAGTTAATTAATTTTCTAGGAAGGAACATCAAAAAAATTCTTCACATTGCTTTGTTTCATTAAAACTAATACGATTTCTAAAATAATTTACATGTTTTAATTCAAAGAATTTTCCTTTCAAAAGAATAGTAGCTGAACATAGCGCGCAGTAGTAATCAACACGGAGTTAATATTTCAAAAATTTAACGTTGGTTTTAAACAAAAAGAATTCAATTTTCAAAATTAAGTGAATGCCAGTTTATGTTCTTTGAATTATTTTTCCTTTTAATAATTAAAATGTGATTAATCTATAAGATTATAAGATTAATTTAAAAACAAGTGATTACGAAAATGAAAATTTGGTAAAAAAATTTTTCTTCATGAATTAGTGTTCCTGATTTTCAGGCGGTACACAAAAAACCCATTTTACTTTTTTAATCAATCATCTATATTTACAAAAACCGTATGCCATGTAGAAATACTTTCTAACTGTAATCCGATCGGATAATAAACTTTAACAGACATTTCTCGTCTACCAGCGAACACAATATTAAAATTGGAGAAAAATTGCGGGAAATCTGAGAAGAATATATACGATATACTTTTTGTCAGTCAATTAACAAAAAAAAAGAAAGAAATTCAAATCCTCTATCCTTTTGATCCTTTATCCCAGTGACTATTAATTTCCCATCTATTCCAATAGATTTCTTTCGAAAAATTTTAACTTAAATAAAAATCGCAATTTTTGTTTTGGTTTAAAAATTAAAAAGACAATGTTTTGAACGTTCAAATGAACGAAATATTTTTTATTCGAGATATTGTAATAAATTACTAATCATAAAAAATTTAAAACCAAAAATTTTACGTTTACAAAGTCAGTAATTAATTTTTTGGATAGTGAAGTAGTGAATTGCAATAAAAATTTAATTTTTTGAAGAAACAAATCAATTTTGTTCATTTGAACGTTAAGAATTTTAGGATCTTAAAAAGATGGTAAATTGAAGAAAAGTAAAAAGACGCTAAATG
Organism: Leptopilina myrica (nomen nudum); assembly: GCA_032872475.1. Taxonomy (NCBI): domain Eukaryota; kingdom Metazoa; phylum Arthropoda; class Insecta; order Hymenoptera; family Figitidae; genus Leptopilina; species Leptopilina myrica (nomen nudum). The sequence continues at coordinate 10,923,728 of CM065459.1, forward strand.
TAAAAAAGCCAAAAAGACGGTAAATTTGTTTCAGATATTAATATAAATACGTCTACTATTGATGAAACTGAAAAGCTATTTTAATACATCAAAGATGTAGACGTTATGGCAGTAATTAAAGTGATGTCGAAAGGAACTTTTCTTCTATTGAATCAAAGCCAGTAATATGAAAGCAAGCAAAAGTTATGAATACCAACTTCTTGTTATATTTAATTGAATCCTTCGCTCAAGAGAAATTTTCAGGATCTCATTAAATATCAGGTGCATCCTTTATGAATGCATTATTATTTTCTGATATATATATATATATATTTTAAGAATCAAATATTTACGATTCTTTATAACATTGTTACTTCAAACCTTATGATTGCACTAAACATTTCAATAAGTACAATTTTCCTTATTTAAATTTTTAATAAGTAAATTTTTCACTTCTTCTCCATTTTACTTCTTTCAATGAGTAAATCTTTTACGATTTAAATTTTATTTCTTGTAATAAGTAAATATTTTACTATTTAATTTTTATTTTTTTAATAAATACATTTTTTACCTGATTTACATTTTATTTCTTTTAATAAATAAATTTTTTCCTCATTTAAATTTTATTTCTTTTATAAATAAGTAGATTTTTTAATGTGTTAAGTTTTTTTTCATTTTATAAGTAAAATTTTCATTTCTTCAAATTTTACTTCTTTCAATAAGTAAATTCTTCAATTTTAACTCATTATTATTTTTCTGTTATCTATTTTATCTAAATAAAATTGTGATAAATAATAGTTTGTGACTAAAGTAAATTTTAAAATCATAACTACTTATTTTTTTGTAAAAAATACTAAATACTTATTTTTTAGTAAAAAATACTAATTACTTTATTTTTTAGTAATCGATGACTAATTACTATTTTCCAGTAAAAAATAACTAATCATGGGCATTTCTACACAGAAAAAAATAAGTGTTAAATGTGTTGCGTGTAGTTTTCAGATTATGTTGTTTTAACATAATTTTAGTGTTATTTTGACCCCATTTAAAATGTATGTATTCACTAATTCACAATTTTCATTAATTTTAAATGACTAAACTAAAATTTTTGTTTAAAAAAAATGGAGACACTAAACAAAATAGTAAAATTTTATTTAAAACATAAGTATTAAATATTCGTAATAGTGTAAATTAGAAGCTAAATTTTTACCAATTTGGATTCAGAGAGAAAAATAATTTTTATTAAAAAAACATTTAAAAACAGATTTAAAAATCTAAACCATGTAAAATTTATCTAAAATAAATAAAAAAAAAGTTGATGAATAAATGCCACTATTCGAAATTGATTTTTGACCAACTTGTGGAAATATTTTCTTCCAGTAATTATTTCACAACGAAATGTCAAATTACATACAAAAATTGGAAAAAAAAATTGGCCCTCTAGAATCCAATTAGTGTGAAGTGGAACTTGTCACTCGAATTTGTGATGTCTGGCATTGATATCATCTCTCGATTATACTTTACAAAATAAAGATTCATCCCAGAGAGAGAAAGAGAGAGATATACAAATTTTATCATCACATATATATATATATATATATATACCAACAAATCAATGACATCAACTTGTGAAATTGATCTTTGAAGAACTTTTTAATTATTCGAAAGCTAAATCCCACTTTATAGAATATTTAAATACAAAAATCGGAAAATGATAACAGCCTTTATGAATTTATATTTCTGCTTTCAAATTGAAGGATGGATTACAAATTGATTTTGGTATGAAGCTCTTTATTTAAAAAGATTCCTCTCTATAATTGCGATCAAAAAAAAAAAAAAAATTGCCGCAAAATAACCTTTTTTTCTCTCTATTGAAACATATTACGTAGCAAAAAAAATACGACAAAGAACACAATAAAAAAAAACAATAGAAAATGGAACTAAAAATACAATAAAAAGTAGAACTCAAAAAACAATAGAAAATGGAACTAAAAATACAATAAAAAATAGAACTAAAACTACAATAAAGAAAATGCAACTAAAAACACAACTGAAAGAGCAAACAAAAAATACAATAAAAATACAACTAGAGATGCAACAAAAAATACAACAAAAAGTAAAATAAAAATGACCCGTCGGGAAATGCAACAACAACAAAGAAAAAATTACGGAAAAAAGAAACCCTGCGGGAAAATACAAAAAACGAAAACTGAACAAATAGAGTAAAAGGTGGAAATTATTTTTTTTTCGTATGACTAAAAACTATTACTGGTTATAATTGAGTAATAAAGATATGCATAATACCGTGACTTTAAGGTAATCGTAATTTATGCTAAGTACGTATAATTTAGACGATACATAACGCCCAGTCGCCATAGATTCGAGGTAATTGCAAACTGCCTCGAACAGCCTAGAAAGTTTTGTCCCATTGGGAGAGACGAGCCGTTTAACGTAACAAGACTCTGGTTAAAGTTTCCAACAGAAAAGGGTAAAATATACGAGAGCAAAAGGATATTGCATTACTATGATATTTGCAGAATTGTAAAAGGCAATATTTCAATAGATACAAAAAAATATTATATATTTTTCATTTCATTCAAATGGAATATTAAATTAAATTTATCGAAAAATTATTATTCTTCCCCGGACAAAAATTAAATCTGCCATTAAATATGATATTGAATTTCGTTAAAAGTACATTTAGCATGGAATCAGACATCGACTCGACATTAACAACGTGTGTGATTTTTTGTATCTTTAATGTTCATTATTCCGGGAAATTTTTCTCTCAATTTGTCGAATAAATTGAGATAATATTTTATGAGAAAGACTAAAATTTTTAATATCGCAAGAAAAGACAAGGTTTTGCAAAAGTTTGAATATTTTTTTTAATTATTATACAAGTTTGAAGTTTTTGTCAAAGAAAAAACCTACAAATACTAAAAAGTGTTTTTTTTAGTATACATATTATGTTGAAAAAAATAAAGAAATAAAAAAGTTAATGAAAACTGATAAAATGGAATAAAAACAAGAAAGCAGAATGAAATAATAATTATAAAATACAATTATTTAATTAGAATCGAGTAGTTAGCAAAAATAATTTCTGTAAATTTTAATTAATGACTGACTTTTCGTTTTTAAATTAGCAGAAATGACTGTTTCTTAATTTATTAGAAAAATTTACTAATCTAAATAAATTAGTGAAAATTACTATTTTTTGTTAATAAAATTTGCTAATCCAAAGAAATTAGTAAAAATTACTATTTAAACTATTTAGAATTTTTAGACAATTAGAAAAGTAAATTTTTTGAAGACTTTTGTAATTAAAAATTTCCAAAATATTGATTTTTCTAAAATGTTAAATAATAAATTTTCAAGAAATAGGATTCTTTAAACATATTTACTATTTAAATATTTTAAATTCAATTATGTTTAAAAAATATTGGAAAATTAAATTCTTCTTAAGTGTGTTATTAAAAATGTTGAAATTGATTTTTAAAAAATTAATACGAATATAAAAAAAAGATTGTGTTAAAAATCTTTTAAGAATTATTTTATTGACGGTATAAATTGAAATGTAATTTTTCGATAATAATTGAATTTCTTTAAAAATTTGTTGGACAACTCAATAAAAAAAATATTCAATTTTTTTTAAAGAATTTCAATAACAAATTTTCAACATCATTGATTTCTTTAAAAATTTAATTACTCTTCTCAAATAATTAGATTTTTTAAATTTTGTAAATTTTAGAAAATTTTGATACAATATTTCTCAGAATTATAGTTTTTTTAAAAATTGAGTAAAGTATATTTGTAAAAATAAATTAATTGAATTTCTGGAAAAAGAAAAAATTTCACATTCAAAATACTAAACAATTTTTTGGTACATTTTAATTAAAAATTTGGAAAATTATTGACTTTTTCGGAATTTTAATTACTATTTTAAAATATTAGAATTTACAAGTTTTTGAAAAGTTTATTGTAAATATTTCCCGTTGATTTTTGAATTTTTGCAGATATTTATAATTGAAAATATTGAAAATATTTAAATTTAAAATTTATCGAAATTCAATTATTTCCAAAATTTGCGGTTAACATTCTTCAAAACATAATTTTTACAAAGTTTTTATGTAATGTTGTATAGAAAATCTCTAAGAAAAAAGAAAAAGGTTGAATAAATTTTTACAAAATTTTTTGGTGTTTTTAGAGATGAAAATGTTACTGATTTCAATTAACTTTCACTCATCTTGGAAGTTAAAAATATGTTCTTAATACTTTTCACGCCTGAAACCTTGGAAAAAAAATTATTCTATTATTTTATGTCGTGAAAAAATTTTTTTTAAAAATATTTTGAATGAAATGTTATTTTATATCGTTAAAAAAATATTTCTTTTTAATATTTTGGAAGAAATATTATTTTAGATCGTAAAACAATATTTCGTTTTATTCTTTTCTAAGAAATATCGAAAAAATGTCATTAATTTGAAAATAAGTCGATATTGTTAACTAGAAAGTGTCAAATTGCAACGAATTAATACGAAAAAGTTATGGATCCAATCAAAAATTGATGCGAGTTTTTAGTATCAATTTATTCATATCCAAAAAATTGTGTCGAAAAAATTCTCCTCTTTTGAAAATGCTGTTAGAAAAACTTTTTATATTATTTCAAAAATAAAGCCAATGAAAAAAATAGGTTTTAATTATAAACGTATTTTAAAATTGAATAAAACGTCATTTTTATTTAATCAAACACTTTTGACTTTAAAGTATAAATTATAACACATCGTTACTAAGTGGATCAAATGAAAAATTGATCCAAATTTTTCGCATCAATTTGATCCAGTTTAGTATAAATTTGACACTTTCAAGAAAACTATGAAATAACACTGAAAAGAAAAATTTAATTGACTCAAATAACCGAATTATTGACTATTGCCAATTAAATATTTACTTGAATCAAATAATTTTTATTTGAATCAAATATTTACACGAATCAAATACTTTTTATTTGAATCAAATATTTACATGAATCAAATAATTTTTATTTGAATCAAATATTTCCATGAATCAAATAATTTTTATTTAAATCAAATATTTATATGAATCAAATAATTTTAATTTTAATAAAATATTTACATGAATCAAATGATTTTTATTTGAATCAAATAATATTCATTGGAGTCAATTAAATGTTTTTTAAACCAATAATTTCAGTATTTAAACATTTAAAGTGTTGCGTCGCATAAGTGATGAGTGTGATGAAGTGGGAGAATTTTAATTTGGGACCTTTGCGTCTAAATTTGCGCAGAAAGGGCACTGGAGAAAAATTATTTGTACTTGGCTTCAGTCTCACGTCGAACGATTAACGATACGACACAATGTAAATTATTCCCGTATAACAATCAATTATTTTAATTATAATAAATTATTTATGTTTTGATTAACCAACTATTGATGTGTTATTTATTTATTACAAGCCACAATAGAATTTTTAAGTTTATAATTACTCAACATCCTTTTTTTACACCACGTGGCAAGAAAGCAATGATTCGAGGCTTGCCCCGTTGAACATGGTCCTTCGAGCCGGATCCCACGTTGAAATTTACAATAATTTATGATTCAATGTGAGGATTGAAACATTTATCAGCAAGAAAAAGTTAAGTGAGACTACATTTTAAATTAAAGCAGAAAGTTTAGTTTTCGTTAATCGTTTTGGAACAATTTGGACAACGTTTGCATCGAGATTCAATGGAAATCGTTAATATTGACAAATTATAGAAGGTGGAATATTGTTATAAAAAAAAAAATCGTCTTTATTATCATTTGGGACCAGGAAGCAGATTTTCGGATTTAATATTGGCTGTAACCTGGGATTTTCAACATTAAGGACAACTGGAAGAGGACAGTATTTCCAAATTTTTCATGACCATTGTTTTTTATCTGGAACTGCACACTGTTACTGCATTTTTAAAAATTCAACAATTATATTTTATCAAGGAATTATATTGAGACGACGCGTCGAGAAGGTTCGTAGTTGCAAGTACATCAATGACTCATCATAACAACAGGAATCAAGTAAGCGTATCATTGTACAATTGTGTTTTGCTTGTTGACCTTTATATTTGTAAATTGTAAATTTCGTTATTAATTCTTTAATTATGGAAGTTGACATTGCACGTCAAACGCGTACTAATTGTAAAACGCGATTGACTAAATTCCGATCATTTTTGGATAGGGCATTAAATGTTGAAACTCGAGATTTAGTAGAGGTAGAGGAAATACAATTACGTTTAAAGAAAATCGAAGAATCGTGGAGTGAATTCGATTGTGCGCAAAGATCATTGGAATTGTTGGCTCCGAGTCAAACACGCGAAAAGGAAAGAACAGAATTTGAAGAAACTTATTTCAAATATATTACATTAGCTTCTAAAATTTTGAATGAACGAAATGCTCGAAATCCTGTAATTAACCAGTCTGAGGATAGTGAAATTGAAGTGCATAGAAAGCGTATAGCGCAATTAGAATCGGAACTTTCTTTACAGCGCCAATCAGAACTGGCAAATTTGAGGGAGCTAGCATCTTCTCGGTCTAGCGTACTTAACGAAAATGTCAATGCGCGTGCTCAAGTATCACTCCCTAAACTCGATCTCCCCACTTTCTCCGGTGGCTACGAAGAATGGATGGGTTTTCGAGATTCGTTTATTGCGGTTATTCATAATGAACCATCTATTCCAAAGATACAAAAACTAAGATATCTCAGGTCTTATGTTCGTGGAAACGCGGCTAGAACTATTGAAAATTTACCTACATCGGAAGCTAATTACGAAATAGCTTGGAATCTTCTCGATGAACGCTACAATAACAAAAGAATTATTATTCAAACACATATGCAGGCTTTGATTGAAATACCAGTGTTAACGAATAAAGATTGTAGTACGGGTTTGAGAACTTTGCTTGACACATTAATCCGACATCTGCGCGCGCTACATGTCTTGGGGGAACCTACAGGCACGTGGGATACCCCACTTATATGCCTGACAGTAACTAAATTAGATAAAGATACACGGAGAGAGTGGGAGCGATCGGTGAGGGGAAGTGAGATGCCAAAATTCGATCAATTTACAAAATTTTTAAGCGAGCGTTGCCAGGTTTTGGAGGCTTTGAGTACCGGATTTAATGATCACACCAAAGACAATTCAAAAAACATAAACAAATCGAGTTCTAACATTGAAAAGAATCATTCGGGAAAATCTTTTGTTAACACACAATCTATTAGTTGCTCTAATTGTAGGGGTGATCATTACCTCCGGGAATGTGAAGAGTTTTTGAAATTATCTGTCAATGATAGAAATCTTTTTGTACGAAAAAGGGGGCTTTGTTTTAATTGTATGAGTCGAGGTCATTTAATCGGAAACTGTAAATCGCGTAACTGTCACGTTTGTAATCGTCGTCATCATACTTTACTCCACAATGATAATGCGGGAGATATGAGTGTTTCTGAAAATAAAAATACACAGAATGAACAACTTAAGAATTTACACGTACTAGATTCGTCGAAAGTAATTTTGTCAACCGCGTTAGTTGATTTTTTCGACGAAAAAGGTAATTTACATACGTGCAGAATTTTGCTTGACAATGGCTCACAGCCAAATTTGATTACTCAAGAATTTGCAAATATTTTAAATTTAAAAAAGCGAAAATTGGAATCTGCTGTAGAGGTTATAAATAATCAAGAAACTTTTAGTTCTGAATGGGTGACTGCTGAATTTAAATCAAGAAATAGTAATTATGTTAGAAAACTAAATTTTTTAATTTTTCCACAGATTACTGGTAGTCTTCCTGCAACTCCAATAAATAATAATATCCTAAACATTCCTGCTCATTTGAGACTATCCGATCCTGATTTTCATAAACCGGCTAAGGTTGATGCGCTGATAGGAGGAGAACTATTTTATGAGCTGTTATGTGATGGGAAGATTCCGCTTTCACTACCCAGAACTTATCTCCAAAATACTCGACTGGGATGGATTGTTGCTGGGAAGGTTAACTGCGTGGGAATGAATCAGCGATTGTCCTGCAATCTGATCAGAGACCCAATTAAAGATCAATTGGAAAGGTTTTGGGAGCTGGAGGAAGTCGAGCATAAGAGTCATCTGTCACAAGAAGAAAAGAATTGCGAAATTCACTTTCAAGATCATATTCAACGAGACGGGGAGGGTCGTTACATGGTGGCTCTTCCCTTCAATGAAAAACAAAAGGATTTGGGCTCAACATTCGAGATAGCACGACGACGATATTTTTCTTTGGAAAGGAGGTTGAAACGCGATTCTAATTTGCGTGATCAGTATCACCTGTTCATGAAGAATTATGAAGAACTAGGACATATGGAGTTGATTACTATTTTTGACATCAACGGATATTACATCCCTCATCATCCTGTTTTGAAGGAATCGAGCTTGACCACTAAGCTCCGAGCAGTATTTGATGGATCAACTAAATCAACTACGGGTATTTCTTTAAATGATACCTTAATGGTGGGGCCTGTGATTCAGGATGGAGTTTTTGGACTGATTCTACGATTTCGAAAGCACATTTTTGTCATGAGTGCGGACATTGAGAAAATGTTCCGACAGTTCTGGGTACGGCCGGAGGATCGAATGTATCAAAAAATCCTTTGGCGATTTGACGAGCATCAACCGTTAAGAACTTATCAGCTGAACACTATAACCTACGGAACTGCGTCGGCACCTTTCTTAGCAACTCGTTGCTTGCAGCAGTTGGCGGAGGAAGAAGGAAGACAATTTCCAAAGGCAGCTGATGCAATACGCAATGACATCTACGTTGATGATCTATTGACTGGAGCGGAGACCATTCAAGACGCCATGGAGCTTAGAGATCAGATTATCAGGATTACTAAGAGAGCGGGTTTACGTTTGTGCAAATGGATCGCAAATGATGCGAGACTTACCGAGGATATTGCTGATTGTTCAAATCTCGTTAGACAACAGATATGTCAAGACAAAAATACCAAAACACTAGGTGTGAGTTGGAATGCTGCGGATGACAACCTGTGTTTCGAGGTCAATCTACGTGAAAAAAAAGACCGAGTAACGAAGAGAAACATACTATCGCAGATAGCTCAATTGTATGATCCTTTGGGATTGCTGGCACCGGTGATCGTCTTTGGAAAGATCAAGTTGCAGGAATTGTGGAAAGTTACTTTGGAATGGGATGATCCTGTTTCTTCTGAATTAGAGTCAACGTGGCTGGAATACCGGGATCAACTGAGTCTGATCAATGATTGGAACATTCCGAGAGCAATAAAAATTCGAGACGCTAAAGACCTGCAGCTGCATGGATTCGCTGATGCCAGCGAAAGGGCTTATGGTGCATGTTTGTACCTAAGATCGAAAAATAATGAAGAGTGCGAAACAATACTTGTATGTGCAAAATCCAGAGTAGCACCAGTCAAAACAACATCACTCCCAAAATTGGAACTCTGCGCAGCACACCTGTTGGCAAAACTTTTCAAGGTCACTGAGGAATCATTAAAACTGAAATTTGATAAAGTTGTCTTCTGGTCCGACTCAACAATCACGTTGAATTGGATTAATACATCCCCACACATCTTGAAGACCTTTGTGGCTAACCGGGTTAGTGAGATTCAAGAAATCACCAGACCTAAAGATTGGAGACACGTACCAACGAGAGACAATCCAGCCGACGTTATATCTAGAGGTCAATTACCACGCGATTTCGTGGAGAACAACACCTGGAGGAAAGGTCCGGCTTGGTTGGGGGAAAAGGAGTCAACTTGGCCAAATTACCCAATTAAAACACTGGATGTACCAGAAAAAAGAGGACCTAAAGTGATGTTGGCTGCAATTCCTGAAAGATGGAATTTGTGGAGTCGATATTCTTCTTGGACTAAACTGATTCGAGTTGTGGCATATTGTCTGCGTTTTATAAATATTCTACAAAAACGCACTGTCAATATGGGATCTTTGAAGGTGAATGAACTTAAGATGGCTCGACAGTGTATCCTGATCCGTATTCAACGAGAAGAATTCAAGGGAGAGATCGAAGCATTGTCAACTCTGAAGGAGATTCAAAGGTCATCCAGGATTCTAACTCTCAGCCCTTTCCTGGAAGATGGACTAGTACGTGTGGGTGGCAGAATCCGGAAATCTGACATTGATTATGAAAAAAAACATCCTATCTTGATCCCTAAGATTCATCCTGTAACTGATATCCTTGTTCGTGACTATCATGAAAAATCTTTACATTCTGGAGTGAATGCAACCTTGTATGAATTGAGACAGCAGTATTGGATTCTTGATGGGAGAGCTGTAGTAAGAAAAGTAATTAATTCATGTATTAAATGTTTTAGAGCCAAGCCCAGGGAATGTAATTACTTGATGGGGGATTTACCTAGGGTACGAGTGTCCGTCAGTCGTCCGTTTGAGAATGTCGGAGTGGACTATTGTGGGTATTTCTATGTGAAGGAGAAACGAATGCGAAACAGGGGAAAAGTTAAGGTCTACGTTGCGATCTTCGTATGTTTAGCGACAAAGGCTCTTCACATGGAACTGGTTGGTGACCTGACGACAGAGGCGTTTATTGGTGCGTTACGAAGATTTTTCTCCAGACGAGGTAAAGCAAAGTCTCTGTATTCAGATAATGCAACTAATTTTGTGGGCGCGGATGGTGAATTGAAGGCACTTAATGAATTATTAAATTCTCAAACACACAATGAAAAAATCTCGCGAGTACTTTCTGAAGAACAAATAGAGTGGCATTTTATTCCCCCCCGCTCTCCGCATTTTGGTGGAGTGTGGGAGGCCGCGGTTAAGTCCTTCAAGCACCATTTGCGGAGAACGGTGGGAGAAACTTTGTTGAATTTCGAAGAATTAACCACATACATGTGCGAAATTGAAGCAGTACTTAATTCGAGACCGTTAACGCCTATGTCGTCAGATCCCAACGATCTCCAGGTGTTAACTCCGGGTCATTTTCTAATAGGTAGAACTCTGTCTGCACTGCCTTCCGATGATTTTTCGCAATTGCCTGTAAATCGTTTATCATCGTGGCAACACCTACAAAAAATGAAACTCGATTTTTGGAAGCGATGGAAAAATGAATATTTAACAGAATTGAATGTTAAGAGTAAGTGGTGTTCCGGAAAAAATATGAATGTAAAGATTGGGAGTTTGGTTTTGTTAAAAGAGGACAACTTGCCTCCCCTCCGTTGGGCACTTGGTAGAGTCATACAGGTCCATCCGGGGGACGATGGTGTGGTAAGGGTTGTTACAGTAAGGACTGAGGTGGGAGAGTATAAACGTGCGGTTAAGAAAATATCTCCGTTGCCAGTCGAATCATAAAAGAGAAAATTTTGTTTCTGTTTCGAACGTGTCCGTTCAAGAGGGGCGGCATGTTGCGTCGCATAAGTGATGAGTGTGATGAAGTGGGAGAATTTTAATTTGGGACCTTTGCGTCTAAATTTGCGCAGAAAGGGCACTGGAGAAAAATTATTTGTACTTGGTTTTAGTCTCACGTCGAACGATTAACGATACGACACAATGTAAATTATTCCCGTATAACAATCAATTATTTTAATTATAATAAATTATTTATGTTTTGATTAACCAACTATTGATGTGTTATTTATTTATTACAAGCCACAATAGAATTTTTAAGTTTATAATTACTCAACATCCTTTTTTTACACCACGTGGCAAGAAAGCAATGATTCGAGGCTTGCCCCGTTGAACATAAAGCAAATATGAATTGAACCATTCAATAGATTCCAATAAATATTGAATATTTATTGGATATTATTTGAATTAATTAAATATTTAATTGATAATAGTCAAACAATCGGTTATTTGAATCAAATAAATTTTTTTCTCTGTGTATTTTGCGTTGAAGAAAAATTAATCTATAATTCAAAAATAGTGTTTAGTTGACTATATAATTAAAAAATAATTTAAAATAATATATAATTAAAAAATTTGTTTTTTTAAATTTTAATTTAAAAATATATTGTTTTCTAAGTGTAAAAGAAAAAATACAATAATTTAACACTAATCCGAGGCATGTAGATAAAAAAAAACACGAAAATGTAATTCACCTTTTATATATAAATAAATAAATTAAAAAGAAAAACGTCCCTTACAGTGAATCTCGAAAGGGAGTCATGCAACTTTTGGAAGGCCTAATCTTGTGACAGGAATCGTATACCCCGGGCACACAATAGCGTGCACTGTGTTCTAAAACGTGAAATGCTCTCTTGGGGTTTTAGAAATGTGTGGTTGCTGATGGCGAATGGTAGTGCGGCAACCGAGAAGTTGTTGGTTAAGTTCAAGACAAGTAAGTTCGCGCCACATAAACTAAGGGTGAAAGATGCTCACCATCCCTTGTATAAAAGCAGCGTAAGGTTGCGTGTCTCATATGTTTCCCTTTCCTTAATTAAAGCTCGGTTAACTGACGAATATATTGCCAACACATACACCTTACACTCTTACACATTCACAAAAAAACATTCAACTTTTGTCCAAGGCATTTAATAAATTAGAAAAGATTTTACGCTTAAAAATATTTCCCTCCATAAACATTTAAGTTGTTGGAGAACAAGGTGAAAAGTTGCCTCAAGTAAAGCATACTCATTTATATTCACCGAATGCAACAAAAAGCTGTTTCGAAAGCATAATCACTGCAATTTCTCTCGACCTCCTTATTTGTTCTGTTAAATGGAAAAGAAAACTAGTAAGAAAAAAAATTTTCTCTTACCCTATAAGAAAATATATAAAAGAAAAATTCCCTCCTGACAAAAACAAAATTTTTCACTCTCAAAACATTAGCAAAAAAAAATTGTCGCACTGATGTTTTTGAAAAAAAGTTAATTTTTCCCAAATAAAATATTTACAAACAAAAAATGGAATTAAAATAAATTTCACTCTAATCTAGCAGCTTCATAATTATTTCAACAAACATTGAGACGATTGAGAGAAAAACATTTTGTAGGATAGTGTGTGTTGGTCTTTCGCTTCCCAACACTCCATCTAACGAGGACATTAAACGACTGTAAAATCGTCTCCCTTAATTTCCACGAAAATTTACAACCTTCCGTTATAGAGATACAGAAAACGAGAGAGAGAAAAAAAAGAAGAAAATTCCAATCCTTTTTAGCCAATGTAATTATGATAATCACATAGACACAATAAATTCTACATTATTTATTATAATCGTGGACTTAAGCTTTTCACTAAAAGACTTTATTATTATAATCCTAATAATGATAATAATATTTGCAAAATGATATTAATCAAAATGAGAAGTGAATCATTATCATAGGGAAGAAAAATGGATGAATCAAGAAAATGAATATTAATGAAGAAAACAGTTTTGATGTTTTACAAATTATTCTAATGAGCCTCATTATCTAGAGCTGAATAATATCTCAACAAACTGAATGAAAAGAGAACGAAATGAAAAGTCATAACACTTCTGACAAAAGCTAATTAAAACACCCTCATTAATTTCTTCTATGTTGATAACAAAAAAAAAAAAAAAAAAAAGACACGATAGAAAAAAGGACAATAATGCAATACTGAATTAATAATTAGTATTTCTAATTACTAACTTGAAAGAAAAGTCTCCTCAACTTATTTCATTTATAAATGTAGATAAATAATTTCTTTAGATAGTAAATTATACATCTAATTATTGATTTATTCCTCTCATTAATAGGTTGGTTAATGTATTCTTTAACTAATAACTGAATAAATAATTGTTGTCAAATTCTTCCAATAAGTTTATTTAATAATAAATAAATTAATTTTATTATTAAATACTTATCATACAAATTCAACAAGATAATTTATTATTGAAACAAACAAATTATTATTATAATAAAATTATAATTATTATAATATAATATTATATAATAATAATAATAATAATAATAATAATAATAATTATTATTATTATTATTATATTATTATTTACTTATTATAATTATTCAATTCCTTTATTTAATAAATAAATTATTTACCTCATTAACAAATTGCTTTAAATAATAGTAGTAAATTATTTTTCTCATTAATTAGATTGTTTATCAGGATAATGCATCTTTTATCTTCTTAATAAATTATCCGTCTAATATTAAATATATATTTTAATACTTAATATTAAAAAATAATAATATTAAAAATAATAATAATATAAATCTTAATAAATTGTCCATCTAATTAATTAATTATTTATACTATCAATTGGTTGATTCTAATTATAAATTATTCATCTAATTAATGAAATAAAGTAAAATTTTATCAACTAGTTGATCCTATTAATAAATTATGTATCTAATTAACAAATTAATTATTTTATCAATTAGTTGATCCTGTTAATAAATTATTTATCTGATTAATAAATTCTTTATTTTATCCAATAATTTTATTGATACGCAAAATGTTATTTAACTGAGTAATAAATTGCTTATCTAATTAATAGATCACTTATCTAATTAACAATTGAAATTGAAACAATATAATTTTCTCAACAATTAACTTGTTTATCTAACTGATAAAATAGTTATGCAATTGAAAATTTGTTCGTTTCATTAATAAATTATCTTATTTCATTTTTGTTTGTTTTATTCATAAATTATTTTATTTGTTGATAAAATCAATAAATCAGTTAACTAATTTATAAACAATTTACCCTATTACTCTCTAAATTTGAATTAGTAAAAATTGTCACTAATTTGAATTAGTGACTGACTTTTTGAATTTGAATTAGTAAATTTTACTAATAAATTAGTAGAAATAACTATTTATTAGTAAATTTCACTAATAAATTAGTAGAAATAACTATTTATTAGTATATTTTACTAATTCAAATTAGTAAACATTTTTACTCATTCAAATTTAGAGAGTAATAAAGTTTTTATCAAATTAATCAATTGCTTATCTGATTGGTAAACTTTTCATTTAATTAATAAATTGTGTATCTCATTAATTAATTTGTTTATCTAGTCAATAAATTTATTGTTGAATTAATTAATCAATTATTTAAACCATTAAGATGAGAAAATTAATACCAAATATATATTTAATAGTACATTTCATTTGTATATTTAATTAATAAATTGTTTATTCAATTCATAAATTGTTTATGCAATTAAAAATTACATAGATATTTTTATTAAAAAATTTTATTTAAACTATTAAGATAAGAAAATTAATACCTAATGTATATTTAATATTACATTTCATTTGTATATTCAATTAATAAATTGTTTATGCAATTAAAAATTACATACATATTTTTATTAAAAAATGCTTATTCGATGAAAAAAAATGTTTATCCAACAAATAAATTAATTTTTATTATTATTTAATTAATTTTTAAAAAATAGTTCATCTAAATCAAAATTTATTCACCCTCTAAATTTTTTCTTAGAAAACTGATTTTAAAATCTCAAATTGTCTTATTTTCAATTTAAACCCAAAAATGAGTTGAATTTAAGAAAAAACACGTTTTTTTAACTGTAAGTATAAGGGGTTTGTTTTTACAGTGAACTAATAAATTTTTTTTCGATTAAAATTTATCATGTAATTATTATGTAATTTATTCAATTACATTGATTTAGATTTCAATTAAATTTCAGAATTGTTGAACAATAATTATATCATTGTTGTGATTAAATTTCCTCGCACTCTTATCAAAACTTGTTCATTAAAACCTCTAAAAGTTGATGTAACTTTAAGAAATTCAATATGTACTTTGATGTCAAACGTAACAGTCGTTAAGTTCACTTGGCTTTCGTAGGTCTACAATCAAAATCAACCTATCCGATAATTAAACCTGGATCTAATTGGATTAGAACTGGTTCGAAGCCACTCAACGCGCAAAATTATCTTCAGATTCCAACAACCTATCTTCGTTCGTACTCGCGTTAGTAGCTTACTTCACTTTAAGTAAACTTTATTAATTCTTCATTATGATTTTTTTTCGCCAAAACAACATTTAAAAATTATCGCAAATTTGTAAAAAAAAATTGTCTTGATAATGTTTATCAAGATTTATTTTTATTTACTAATAACCTATTTAAAAAATTACCAGCTTTTTTACACCTCTTCAAATTTATTAATTTTTTTTTTTGTTGTTTAATTTTTTACGCCCTTTTTAAATATATTAATTATCTATCAATATCGATGATAATTTCGACGCCGAAAAAAAAATGACAGGCGTATGTAGAAAGAAAATATTTCCTCGATATATTGTCTTTTTGTTTGCAGTGCAAAATTTTTTTCTGTCATTTTTTTGGTGCTCTTGATAAACGACCACAAGTATAAATCAAAAATATAAGAGCAATTTGTAATAAATTATATAGAACTTTTTTTTATTCACTCACCCTTGCCGTGCAACTGTTGTCGATTTGTATCAGCACGAAGATTCTCTGCAGTGTGAACCAATTCGTCTAATTGCGGCTTTTTTTGTTCCAATTCTCGAAGCACAGTCTGCAAAAAAAAATATGTTAAATTCACATCATTAAGTGAAAAAATTATATTTTATCAGTTAAGTTACAAATCATTCTGTAAATTTGAATTAGTAAAAATTATTCATTTGAATTAGAAAATGACTTTTTTCTTTCGAAACAGTTCAGTTTTGTTAATAAACAGTAATTTCCACTAACTTTTTGGTAAAATTTAGTAAGAAGGAAAACATAAGTTACAAATTTAAATTAGTAAACATTTTTATTAATTAAATTTTAGAAAGAAAAATAATTTACAAATAAAATAAATTAAATGTCAATAAATTGAATTGGATATAAATATTAAACTAAATCGAAAATAAAATAAATAAAATAAAATAAATAAATAATAAATAAAATTTAATAATAAATTAAATGAAAAATCAAATAAATTAAATAGTAAATTCAAAAATGAAATTAAAAAGCAAATAAACTAACTAAAATATTAACAATAAAAAATAACTATTCTCTCTATCAGATTATAAAGTATTGATAATTATCTATGTCATATTAATCACAGTCAGAGTGTTTAAAAATTTAAAAAAAAACACGCAAGAAGTTGACATTATCGAGTATCTGATTAAAAATTTAAAACACCTCGTCCAATGAAAAATGCAGATATTTAAAAAATTATAATTTTCACTTCTGCGACATAAAGGATTTAATATGTCAGAATTGTACTATTTCTTAAATAAGTTAGAAACTTAATTTTCTTAGATTAGCAAAAAAATGAAAAAAAATGTTCCAAGGAAAAGAAGAAAGAGTAAAATTTTCATTTCCTTAAAATGAAATTTATGCTCTCAACATAGAGGTGTTTATGTAATATTGCGTGGTTACCGACTATGATGACTGTGTCGATTGCCAGTTCCAGGTACATTTACATACCAACCACTAAGATCAAAAGTTCTCGTTACATAATTTTTTAACGTTTTAACTTTTTTTCTTGTGAAAAATTCTCGCTGTTTGAAAAAAAAATCAATTTTTTTTCTCTAATTATGGAAATTACTAATTATTTTCTATGTAACTAATTATTTGAGTGTATTATTAAATTAAACTCTAAATACGAAATAGGAAAAATGTTTATTAATTTGACTGTGTGACTGACGTTTAATTCTGAGTTAGCAAATTACACTAATAAATTAGTAGAAAATAGTATTTATTTATTTGCAAAATTTATCGATTAAAAAGCAAACAGTATTTCCTAATTCAAATTAGTAAATATTTTTTACTATATTTACTAATTTTGCTAATTTTGCTAATTTTACAACTAGAAATTACTAGTATTCAAATTTAGAGAGAATATCAAAATTAACAGTAAGTATCGACTGTTTAATTTTTTTTTAAATGAATGTCGAACGCCAATTTTCACGAGAGATAGTTCGCATTACGAAATTATAGGCGCAGATCTATGGAAAATCAGTAATCGACGCTAAACGAGGGAAACGAGCTGAAACCGCTGTCGATAACAAGAAAGAATTTCGAGAGGATTAAGAAATAATTCAGTATAACAATCATTAGCTTTTTAATTTTACATTTTTTTAAAATAAATATTTTAGTAATGATATTTAAAATAATAATGATAATAATAATAATATTAATAATAATAATTCTTATAATAAATTAATAAATATTTCAGTAACTATCGAAATTATAATAGTTAAAAATGTTTCCTTCAAAAGTTTCAAGTAAAATAAAAAACATTCTCAATCCAAAAATAATAAGAATTAATACGTGGCTAAAGCTTCGAACATTCAAATGAACGAATTTTTTTACCATGCGTGTTTTTGAAAATTACTATTAAAGAAAATTAAAATTAAGCAATAATTATTTATTTTAGAATTAATTTGTTTTAATATCTACAAAATAATTTTTTTGTAAAGAAATATAAATTAGAAAAAATAAAATAAATATTCTCGTTCATTTGAACGTTTGAAACTTTAGGAACATTAATTAATAAATTTTGCCTTTGAATATTTAAAGTAAAATACTATACTAAATTTAATTCAAATAATTGTAAAAAGCTTAAATTTTTCTCAAACGATGTAAAACAAAAATATCTAATATTTCTCATTTCCGAATGAAGTACACAAATGTTATACAAAAAAGACGAAAGGAAAAAAATTATTTACAATTGACAGAGTAATTATAAATAAATGAAGCCATATATAATTTAAAAGTTTTAATGTTTCAGAATGCTTTTGACCCTTGCTCATCATATGAGACCAAAAAAAAACATTTTTTTCAATGGAAAAAAATTATTTACCGAAAAAAGCTTTTAACTGAAAAATTTAATATATTTTAACAGTGAAATATTTCCTCTCCCCTGAACTGAAAAGTTTGAAAAATAATTAACAATCAATCGATATTTGAATAAAAACAGACAATATCAAGCGTATTGTTTAAAAATATTTTGCTAACATAAAAAATCTGTAAGGTTGGAAATATTAAAACAATATTTAAAATTTGTTCCCCTTTTTTATTTAGAAATTACAATTTTTTAAAATTTATTTATATTTATTCATCACTTATCTAATTTAATCTTATTTCAATATTTTTGATTTTTCAATTTAAAATAAAATTTGAAAATTATTAGAAAAAATAAAAATTTCAATTTAATTTAATTCAGTTAAAATATTAGTTCAATGTATTTTAAGTAAATATAAATTTCTATTTTTAAAATTAATATATATTTTGTTTTAAATAAAAAATTAATAAGTAAACATAAATTTTAGTTAAATTCAAATAAATTCAGTCCCTTCATCTTTTTCCCCAAGAAATTAAAACGAAATTCTCGACTTTTATGTCATTTAAAAAAAAATTATTACTTTACTAAGTAAAAGTATGAAACCGAGTTATGGTGGAAGCAAACAAAAATGCCATTTGATTGTAGTTACCAAGAAAAAAAAGAGTTGGGGAAATAAAAAAAATGTGGTTTATGGCACCAAGTTTTAATGCTTTCTTTTGTGTTTATATAGTGTGGTTAAAAGAGATAGGATATTTTTTTTTAAATAGATAAATAAACGGGAAAATACAACGAAAAAATTTTGCTCTTTCTGGTAATATTTTTTTATTTTATTTTTTGTTTTGTTTTTAAAAGCAGCGACATAGAAACAAATGTTTTCTAATTCTGAAAATCTTGTTTATTCACTTGTGTATGTATGTATATAAATTTATAAAAAAAAAACAAAAAAACAAAAAAGAAAAAAGAGTGAATTTTTATTTACTTACGTTGAATCGCAATTGTAAAGTTCCCGAGTACATATGTGTCACTGAAGAGCAACCCTCATTCGAATCCATTTTTAGGAAAATTGCACTTTTTCATATAACAATAACAATAAAGAATAAACCTATTTTACACACTTTTAGAATATTTCACATTTTTTTCCACTTTTCATTTGTATTTATTTGTATTTTCATTTCTATTTATTTATACTTTTATTTTCTACTTAATAAAAAAGAAATTTCAGTAAATAAAAGGAAAAAATTCTAAAAATAAATTGAAGTAATTTAAGCAAAACTTAATAAAATTCTACAATATTAAAAATAGACTCTTTTTCAGTATACTTTGAAATAAGTTAATAGAAAAGAATAAAAACTGATAAAAACAAATGAAAATAATAAACAATAGAAAAATAATAAAATAAAATTTAATATCAATTGAGTATTTATCAAAAATAATCTCTCTAAATTTTAATTAAGAAAAATGTAGACTAATTCAAGTTAGTGACTTTTTGCTTTTGAATTAGTAAATTTTACTAATTAAATAGTAATTTCAACTGATTTATTAGTAAATTTTACTAAACAA
Source organism: Leptopilina myrica (nomen nudum) (assembly GCA_032872475.1). Taxonomy (NCBI): domain Eukaryota; kingdom Metazoa; phylum Arthropoda; class Insecta; order Hymenoptera; family Figitidae; genus Leptopilina; species Leptopilina myrica (nomen nudum). Next base: position 10,944,049 of record CM065459.1, read on the forward strand.
TTAGAATTTCTACTAATTTGTTATTTAATTTTACTAATTAATAGTAATTTCTACTAACTTCACAGTAAATTTTACTAAACAATAGAAATGTCTACTAATTTGTTATTCAAGTTTACTAATCAATAGTAATTTCTACTAACTTGACAGTAAATTTTACTAAACAATAGGAATTTCTACTAATTTGTTATTCAATTTTACCAATTAATAGTAATTTCTAATTATTTGTTAAAAGGTTTTACTAATCAACAGTAATTTTTACTAATTTCTTATTAAATTTTACTAGCACGAAACAAAAAAGGCTGTAATCACTAATAAATAGTAATTTTTACAATTTTAGTAGAAAATCTACTAATTGAAAACCAAGAGACAGACACCAATTAAAATTAGAAAATATATTTACTAATTAAACTTCAGAGAGGAAAAACTAAAATTAAAAAATTTATATTATTATATTTATAATATTTTTCTAATTTATATTATTCCTTATCGTTAATTTTTTCTACAAATTATAAATTAACAATATTTATCCAAGTTTATTTAATATTAACGAAGAGGTAAAATTTAAAATTAAATTTAAAAAAAGAAAAGGTAAAAATTCCATGTACTAAATTTTTTTTACTATTTTCACCTAGCAAAAAGTCAGTAGAATAATTTTTGCTTTTGAACTAGTAAATTAAACAAATTAATTTGTAAAAATACTAACTTACTACTAAAATTTACTAATAGTGACAAATTAGTAAAAATAATTCTTTTTAAGTAAGTTTCTTAGTGAATAAAAAAAATTTACTTGTAAAAAATGAATCAGTGATTGACTTTTTGCTTTTAAGTTAATAAACTTTACTAATAAGTTAGTAAAATTATTATTAAAAATGTTTAATGTAAAAGCAAATAGTCTGTCCCTAATTTTAAATTAGTAAATTTTGTTAATAAATTTATAGAAATTACTATTTATTGGTGAAATTTACTAATTCTAAAGTAAAAAATCAGTCGCTAATTTCAAATTAGTAAATTTTACTAATAAATTAAGAGAAATTATTGTTTATTACCAAAATTAAGTAACTCAAAAGCAAAAAGTCACCCACAAATTCAAATTAATAAATATTTTTACTAATTCAAATTTAGAGAGTAATTAAAAATACAAAAAATAGAGAAATGATAATAAATTTAAATAAAGTCAAAAAAAAAATTTCGAAAAATATTTTTTTTGTAAAATAAAATTTTGACAATTTAGACACTAAACTTTTATTTTTTATGAAAATGAAAACGAAAAAACAATTATCTAAAATTACAGAGAAAGCAGAATCAAAATTTTAAATAAACGGATTTAAAAATCAAAACACAAATTAATATTTAAACAAACGTTGCAGACTTTAATAAATATACAGGAAGGTGTAAAATGGAAAATTCTAACATTGCAGAAAGCTAATAATGTTTTTGTTCACGTGTCAATTAAATTACATACTGCTATCAAACATACGGGTTTTGCTCTATGCACCCGTATCAACTGATCCAATTTATGTTACGTCTGCCGATTACAGTGTGAATTTCGTTATAATTACATGCGCACAACATTTTCTCGTATAATTACCGGTAAAATTAATTTATACATATATACACACAGTAATTGAAAATTTAAATTACCCGAAATTACCATAATGAGCAAAATTAAAAATTGAACTTAAAATTCAAAATAACCTTAAAAAGAAAACAAAAATTAGAAACAAAATTTTCCTAAGTGGATAAATAATAAAAAGATTTATTTGTATTTTTAACGTCAAATAAAATTTTTCATTGATAAAACTAAATAATTTATTAGTTATATATAAAGAAATTAATGAATAATAAAAAATTATTTTAATATTATATTTAATAATTAAAAATAAATATAAATACATAAATATGTATATATATAAGTAAATAACTATAAAATTAATCCTGTGTAAATAAATGAATACTAATACTAATAATGCTAAGAATAATATTTAAAATTCAAAAGAACCTCAAGAAGAAAATATTAGAAAAAAAATTTTTCTTGACGCCTATTAAAATAAATAACTTTAAAAATAAATACATAGAATAAAATAAATAAATACTATAAAAAATAAATAAACAATAAATAAATAAACAAATAAAATAAAAATAAATCGACAAATCAATAATAAATGAGTAAATAATTATTTTCTCAATTACTAAGTGGATAAATAATAAATCGATTTATTTGTATTTTTAACGTCAAATAAAATTTGTCATTGACAAAACTTAATAATTTATTAGTTATATATAAATAAATTAATGAATGATAAAAAATTATATTTAATAAATAAAAAAAAAATAAACTATATATAAATAAATAACTAAAAAATAAATCCGTAATAAATAAGTAAATTCTAATTATTTTTATTATTATTATTATTATTATTATTATTATTATTATTATTATTATTATTTTCAGCAACAATTGACATTTTTCAATGAAAAAACATTGCATCGACAATATTGAATAATTTTTTAGTTATTAGACACACGCATGACAATAAAAATGCTTCAACATATACACTATTTGATAAACGGGACGAGCAAGCGCATATTATATTTGTTTTTCTCCTAACAAATCTGGATTTGGTGCACGATTGACAGAACAGATTTTTACCGACCTCCAACTATTAACAACCTTGCTGCCAGGGAAAATGGGAATTTCTACTTTTATAGCAGATTTAAAAGTATTAAAGGACGAAAAAATAAATGACCAGGTGCACACTGTACACACATACTACATATATATATATACTGCCAGTAATTTCACAGGTTTCGTTCAAATAAAATATGCACTGGGTTGTAAAAAAAATAATTTTTTTTTCTTTTTAAATACACTACACATACAAATGAAAGAGAGTGCGAGAAAAAAAAAATTCGTAAATATCGCTTCTAATCTAACTATAACCGAAATGTTAGGGAAAAAAAATATAAGATTACACTGAACACGTGTACTTTTAGCTACGATATCCAAAGAGAAACTGGTTGATTTTGCTACCAACCGGAGTTTTAGGGATGCCCTTTTCTCCTCCTGTCCTGTGGGACATAACCCTAAGGGGTTGCAGACTCACTGCTCTCGTAGTCCTGCTTTTTAGTGAACGATAAGAGCCCTTCGCGTGTAAAAACATTACCAAAAAAAAAAAGATCAAATATTTCTAATCCAAAATATAAGTGACAAAAAAATGAAAAAATAAAAAAAAAATAAAGTGAAAATTTAATGACTGAAAAAAATTCGTTTTTCCTCATTGCAAATGGGGGAAAAATCATGGAAAGTGTTTGAAAATTTTTGAGTATTTAAAAAATATATATGAAGAAGCAAGAAAGGAAAAAGAGAAGAAAAAACTTTAGATTTAAAAATATTATTTAATTTGGAGAATATTTATCGAGTTAAAAAATTGAAAAAATAGACAAAATTCGTATACCGAATGATCTGAAAAGTAATGAGAATTTTTAAATGCACAAGAAAAACGTGGCAATGAAAACTATTGGTGAAAATTACGTTTAAAAATCATTAGAATTTAAATACAATATTTTTCTGTTCAGTAATAAAATTTAAATTTGATCCATTAATATTAAATTTCAAATTTTCACAGTAAAAAAATTTTTATTTTACAGATAAAAATAAGTAACTTTATTTCGATGAGAAATCAATTTCATTTTAGCGACAAAATTATTCTCAAAATTCGAATTTCTAAAAATATTTATTTGTTTTAAATTAAGGACTGACTTTTTGTTTTTGAATTAGTAAATTTTACAAATAAATAGTAATTTCTACTAATTTATAAGTAAAATTTACTAATTTAAATTTAAAAACCGACTTTTTGCTTTTAAATTAGTAAATTTTACTGATATAAATAAAAATAATAATAATAAATAATTTCTACAAATTTATTAGTAAAATTTACTAATTTAAAATTAACGACTTTCTTTATACTTTTGAATTGGTAAATTTTACCAACAAACAGTAATTTCTACTGATCTATTAGCAAAATTTTCTAATTTAAAATAAGCTACTCATCTTTTACTTTAGAATTCGTCAATTTTGTAAATAAATAATAATTTCTACAAATTTATTATCAAAATTTACAAATTTAAAATTAAGAACGGACTTTTTACTTTAAAATTAGTAAATTGTATCCATAAATAATCATTTCTACAAATTTATTTGTAATTTACAAATTTAAAATTAGAAACATGCCGTTTGCTAAGTAAATACTCAGATAATTCAATTTAGTAAACATTTTCAGTAATTCTAATTTTGAAATTTTACTAATAATTAGTTATTGTTTCAAATAGTTTTCAAATTTACTTCAAACACAGAAATTATGGTTTAAAATAACATTTTTCTTCATTTAAGTAAATATTTAATTTTATAATAGACAAGTTTTCGGTTATTTGAATCAAATAAATTGTTTTTGGTGTAAAAAATTATTTACGTGTCTAAGAATAAATAATGAAAACATATTTTTACAATAAAAATTTAAAACCTAAAAATTAAAAATGTTTAATTTAATTTCTTAAATTTAAAATTTAAAACATTTTTTTCACCAGTAAAATAAAATTACAAAATTGAACTCACGGATCATAAAATATATGAACCGGAAACTCAATTGTTAACTTAAATTATTTTTTCCCTTATTTTTCAATTTTCCAAAAAAATGTTATCGGAATTTAATTAAATCCACTAGTAAAAGAAATTTAACAATTTATAAAAATTTTCTCAACACTAAAAAAATTCCCTCTCCACATTTGTTTGTTCTCAATTGTGAAGCATAGCCCTTACTATTTTCGTCTGTCTAATATTGGACGATTTCGAATGATCGTGAAGCGGATGTTGTGCTTTGCGCATACGCAATGTATTTTCCGGAGTAATACACATAAAAAATGTACAATAACAACAACAACACAAAAAAAATGAAAGAGATGTTCACTTCACAATATAAATTTTCATTGCCATTTTCTCTGAGACCTATTATAAGCATACCTAAATTATACCAACATTTTTTTTTTTTTGAACGCTTTTCTTTCTCTTCCATCTAAAGCATAAAGCTTTTGAAAATAAATCTGATGCTTAAAGCTTTCAACATTCTTTAACTTCACAAAGGTTTTCTTTCTTTGGTAGCTTTCTGAATTTAATGGAAACTTTTATGATCATCCTATACATTATAGTGAACGAAAAAAATAATAGAAAAAATTTTTTTTTCTATTGCCCAAAAAAGGAGAAAAAAAATTGTCATACGAAGCAGGAAATTAATGTCTGTATTTTTAAATATTTAATGAATGTTTCCGTCAAGGCGAAAAAGTGAGGGAAAAACAGAAGTAAGTCTAATTAATAGTGAATTAGTAATTATATGTTAATTGTAAATTATAATTAACATTTATTATTTATTATTATGTTATTGTTAGTCAACTTTTTTTTTAATGTCAATTACAAAAATGGAAATTCTAAATTTTAATTAGTTAAAATGCTTTTTAATTCGAATTTGTCACTGACTTTTTGCTTTTGAATTAGTAAAATTAAATAATATATTTGTAAAAAATTATTATTTGGTAGTAAAATTTACTAATTCAAAAGCTTTCGAATCAGTAAAATTAGATAATATATTTGTTGAAAATTACTATTTGGTAGTAAAATTTACTAATTCAAAAGCAAAAAGTCAGTGACAAATTCTAATTATTACACATTTTTATTAATTAAAATTTATAGGTATAATTTTAAATTTTCAGTCATGGCGAAAAAGTAAAAAAGAAAAATAGAAGTAACTTTAATAAATAGTCCCTAGTAAATTATACACTAAATATAATTATATACTATAATCACAAAAAAGGAAAATTAATTACAAAAAAGAAAATTAATTATATAAAATTATAATTATAAAATTTAATTACAAAAAAAAATTAACTATAAAAATTATATTTAATAACGACGTTAATTAATAATAGGGTAAATTAATAATAAAGAACAAAATTAATTACACAGCAGGTAAAAATTAATTCCAAACCATAAAATATCGACTACCTTCAATCAGATACAAAATTTAATTGAATTTCAAAAGCGCAAAAGTCACTATGTAATTTATATAAATATGTTTTTAATTGAAAAAGTTTAAAATTATATTAAAATCGAAGCAATTTTGAGACAAAAAACTGCAAAATCTACCGTGACAAATTATTTTTAATCGCGAAGATTATGACACGCTAGTTTCTTTATGCCTTCCGCAGAAACTCTGCTTGCGAAAAGCTCTACCTCGTAAACCACGCGAGATATGACGCTAACGGCTTACGGCTCTCGTGAAGGGTAGGTGAAACTTTGCACGAGATTCAGTAATTAAATCCCTGTTTTTATAGTATAACTCTACACAGGTATTTTGAGAACTTAAAAAGCAACGGCTGAGAAAAATTTTTCTCACTCAAATCAACATTTCGACTTTATTGATCAGCGGAGAGGAAAAAACAATATTAGTAAGAAAAAAATAAGAGAAAAAGAAAAAAAAATAACAAGCAAAAATAAGAAAAAATAAGGAAAAAAATAACAAGAAAAAAAAATAACAAGAATAAAAAGTACAATAAATAAAAATAACAAGAATAAAAAGTACAAGAAAAAAAATTACAAGAATAAAAAGTACAAGAAAAAAAATTACAAGAAAAAATATAACAAGAAAAAAAATTACAAGAAAGCAAAACAGGAATAAAAATTAGAAGAATAAAAATTACAAGAAAAAAAAATTACAAGAAAAAATTAGAAGAAGAAAAATACAAGAAAAAAAATAACAAGAAAAAAATAAGAAAAAAAATTAGAAGAAAAATACAAGAAAAAAATATCAAGAAAAAAATAATGAGAAGAAAAATAAGAACAAGAAAAAACAATTTTTATTGAGAATCGAAAAAAAACTTTTCAGGAATTAAAAATTATTGTTTCAAAATATAAAGTAGTATTCCATTCTAATCATGGTCCTTTATTAGTTTCTGAAGTTACGAGAATTTAAATCATCCTGTCCGAATAAATCTTTGTTTTACTACTGAAAACACGTACTAAAATTATAAAATTTATGTCGTGATTTAAACATGGTGTTATATTACTGATACTTAAATTACAAGCATTTAGATTTTAGGGGCTGAGGAAAAAAAATTGTTTGTACTACTTATGTAATTTTTAAAATATGTTCTGTCTTATTTAATCGAGCTTTTCCATTGATACTAGAAATACAAAACTAAAAGTTTTTCTCCTACTAAAATTTGCCATTACTGCTAAATTTTCCTACTAATTCAGATAATTATTTATTAAAGTATTTAAACAAAGTCCAACTAAAAATTTTTCTCCTACTGTTAAATAAAATCGAATGAATTTAAAAAAAATAAAAATTTCCTCTATTCTTTTTTTTTCTTTTTCTCTTATTTTTTTCTCACTAAAAATTTTTTTTTACTAATAAAAAACAGACAGTAATTGTTCGAATGCACTTGTCTGACCAAAACTAAATATTTACTACATAAAGAGTAAACATTGATAATAATTTAACAAATTTGTCCTTACTTTTCCAACAAAAAATATATTTACTTATTACTTATATATTTAATACTTATTCCTCTATCACTAAATCCAAATAAAAACAAACTATTAATAAAATTTCTCCCAACAAGTTAAAATGCCTTAAGAAAAAAATCCAATTACAAGTAAAATACGATCTTACAAAAAAGAAATAATTTTCCCATCAGTGGCAAAATTTTTCCACGAAAGTTCTTTAAAAAAAAAAACTGAAATTATTTTATCGTTTGTGTTAATCGTAATAAAGTTGAAGTTTGATTCTCTAAATTGATATATTTGAAAAGGTAAGCAGAAAATTTTCTTGGGATAAAAAAAAGTATAAATCAGAAAAGTTTACTGGAATAAAAAACGAAAGTGGCAAGGCTGTCGTGAATTGAGAAGTGGAGTGCAAAAAAAGGCATGAAATGCTTTTGCTAATGGTACACGACCTGTGTGACAAGGAAATGGCCATTAATCTTTGTCAGTAGATCAATGACCTAAAACATTTCTTTTTTTTTTCAAAAGAAAACGTGCTATATGCAAATACATCTTTAAGGAGAACATTTACGATAATCTTGTGTCACACACAAAATGTACATTAATTATATCGTAATCTCAGTTCACAACATTCGGAAACGAGTATATTAGACAAGTTTTTTTTCAAATTCGATTAAATTTAATAATTTATTAATTGGAAAATTAAATAAAGACAAAATAAGACGAAAAAGTAAAACAAATTAAGAAAAATTAAATTAAAATAAAATAAGACGAAAAACGTAAAACAAATTTAATAAAATAAAAATAAGAGTGAAAATAAATCTTTAAAAAATTCTCCCGAGTTAAAAATATATTTTAAAAAAGTCCGACAAAATAAAAAAAAACCGACTAAATATTTAAATTTAAATTGAAATCATCCGCTTAAAAAAATAAAGCAAAAAAAGAAAAATTCACCGCAAAAGTTCTCTAGTCACTAAAAATCTAAAATTCCCACACGTTACTTTTATCCGTAACTTGAAGAATTGAATATTTCAAGAAATAAAAATTCCCAAGTGGAAAAGTCGCTGTTCACAAGCGTTATATTCAAGTGCAATTTGTAAATTTCCACCTGTGCACAACACCTGAAGACAATTTTCAAAAAGAAAACTTTCACCAACTTTATTTAATCCCACAACTTTTTTTATTCGGTACGACATTAAAAAGAACGAAACATGAAATTTTTTTCTTTAGAAACAAAAAAAAAAGATAAATAAATAAACGAACAATGATGATAATAATTTATAATTGAATCAAACTGTTGATTTATCATTTTCCTACTCATATATATATATACATATAATATTTGAACATTGGCTAGACTTATGAAACCAGAATTGTTCGGGAATATGAACTATTACAATCCACATGTAAAACAGGGCCATTAAAGCTGAAGCAATTAATGTTTAGAACAAGCGACTGCAACGTGTATATGCAATGATTTGTTCGCGTGCCACTCGCTCGTTTTATCACCATCCACGCATTCCTGTTGTTGTTATACTGTACAACGCAAGCGGTTCAAAGTGAAGATGAAAAATTTGGTAATTATTCAGAATAACCACTAGATCTGCATATCAATTATTTTCCCCCCTCTCCCCCAGACAATGACAAATAATTCTCAATACGAAAAAAAATTAAACAATGAAATATTTTTCTTGTGTGAGAAATAATAAATTATTATCATAAAATAATTAATTCTAATAATAATAATAATAATAATAATAATAAAAATAATAATAATAATAATAATAATAATAATGATAATAATAATAATAATACAATGAAACTAATAATAATAATTAATAATAATTAATTGCACTAAAATATATGTAAAAATAATAATTAAAACCAACGTTCATCAATTAACAGTTTTTCAGAGTATTCCAAATTGAGACAAAAAAAACGAATGAAAATTTTGCCATCGCAACATTTTTGAATCGTTTTTTGTCTCAATTTGATATCCTCACAGAAACTGTGTAACAAAAAGAAATTGTTAAAAAATGTATTATTAAATAATAATGCAATAATTTGCTGCAAAAATATGAAAAACGGAAAATTTTTAATTATAATTTAATAAAAATTGTTGTATTTATTGAAAATATATATCCGAACATTTTAAGCTTTTTCCATTCATCAACAAAGTATATTTTAAATTCGCACCTAAAATATAAAAACAAATAAAAATTGAGAGTAACTAAAAATTAAAAAATAAAATAAATAGAAATTAAAATAGAAAATAAATTAAAATTAAAACAGTAAATACCTTAAAATTAAAATAAAAAATAAACAGAAGTTTGAAATATCCCCTAAATTTGAAATAGTAAATGAATTAGTAAGTTTTACTAAAAATTAATAGAAATTACTAATTAAAAATCAAAAAGTCTGTCAGTATTTCAAATTAGTAAACATTTTTACTAAATCAAATTTTGAGAAAAAGTAAAAAAGAATTATAAAAGAGAACAAATAGAAAATAAATGAAAATTAAAATAGTAAATAAATAGAAAGTAAAAGAAAATTAAAATATAAAATAAGTAAAAATTTAAAAACAAGTCTCCACATTTAAATTATTAAAACTATTTATTTAACTTGAATTAATTACAGACTTTTAGTTTTGAATTAGTAAAAAAAAAACACTAATATATTTGTAAAAATGAATAAATAAGTAGGAATTACTAATTCAATAGCAAAAAGTCAATCACTAATTTTAAAATTTTACTTTTGAATTAATAATTGTTACTAAAAATTAACAAAAATAACTTTTTTATTAATAAACGTTACTAATTCAAAAGCAAAAAGTCAGTAACGCTTTCAAATTAGTAAAAAATTTTCCTGTTAAAATTTTTAGAGAAAGTAAATATGAATGAAAATAGAAAATAAATGAAGATTATGAAATAACTCTCTATATTTTAATTAATAAAAAAAATTACTAAAACTACTAAAATTGCTAAAAATACAAAAAAATAGGAAATAGGAATTTTAGAAGAACTCTCTATATTTGAATTACTTAAAATAATTAGTAATTCAATTTAGTAACTGTCTTTTGATTTTGAAATAGTGAATTTTACTAATAAATAGTCATTTCTTCTAATTTCTATGTAAAATTTACTAATTAATTAATAGAAGTGTAGAATTTAGTAGAAATTACCAATTTAAAAGCAAAAAGTCAATCCCTTATTTACTTTTTGGGTTTAAATTAGTAAATTTTACTAAGAAATTAGTAAAAATAACTATTTATTAGTTAAATTTACTAATTCAAATGCAAAAGTCAGTAACTAATTTAAATCAGGAAACATTTTTACTAATTAAAATTTTGAGACAAAGTAAATAAAAGTGAATACAGAAAATAAATATAAATTGTAAAAGAACTCTCTACATTCGAATTAGTAAAAATATTTAATTAATTGAAATTAGTTACTAATTTTTTCTTTTGAATCAGAAAATTCTACTAATAAATTCGTAGAAATTTATGTGTATTTGTAAAATTTACTAATTCACTAGCAAAAAGTTGATTAGAGCCTAACTTCTAGCATTTGAATTAGTAAATTTTACTAATAAGTAAACATTAGTATTTATTAGTAAAATTTACTAATTTAAGAGCAAAAAGTCTGTTCCTAATTTTAAATTAGTAGATTTTGCTAATTTTGTACAAATTATTATTATATTTGTAGAATTTATTAATTCTAAAGTAAGAAGTCAGTCGCTAATTTTAAATTAGTAAATTTTGCTAATAGATTAATAGAAATTACTGTTTATTGATAAATATTGCTAAATCAAAAGTATAAATACAGTCGCTAATTTGAAATTAGTAAATTTTACTAAAAGTCAGTTCTGAATTTTAAATTAGTAAATTTTGCTAATAATGTTGTCGAAACTAGTATATTTATTAGTAGAATTTACTAATTCAAAAACGCAAAATCAGTAACTAAAATAAGTACGAAATAAATAAATGAGTAATTTACAAAACATTTTTACTAATTCAAACTTTATGAGAAAGTAAATAAAAATTAAATTAGAAAATAAATAAAAACTAAAAAAAAAACAAATAACTGAAAATTAAAATAATAAATAAATAGCAAATACATGTAAAAACAACTAAAATAAAAAATATACTTTTGGCTTTTACCAAATAAAAATCTAAATAATCCGAAATATAAATCTGGCTAAAAGAAACTGAAGGCCCCCGGAGAATAATTTAAAACTCTCTCGAAAAATTTTTTTATTTCGAAATAAACTTTGCCTGTTTTGATTTCAATTTAATAATTCGCCTTTCCCCTTAGCTGTGTATTTTTCTCTAAAGTTATTTGTTCCTTTACTTTTGACTCAAGAAAATATCCTTCTAACCTATCACATCACGTTTTTAAGCTCCCTTTTCTCCTACACCATATACTTAAAACTTCGTTTTTCATCTTATCCGCCCATTTTATTTTCATTAGGTTCCTATACACCGGCGTTTTTCCTCTCTTCACATGTTTCCACCATCCATATTGTCCTCGCCTATATATATAATATGTACATGTTGCGCATTTTTTCCCTACCAAAAAAAAATTCTTTGCAATATTCTTAGACACATTTTCTCTGAAAATAATATGTAAAGTTTCGCGAAAATTTGCATATAATTTTACATTATGAATCTAATTTTTTAATAAAATTATAAATATTTTAATAATATCAAATATAATTTATTTTAACTAAATAAAAATTATTTGAATCAAGTGAATATTTATTCGGTAATAGACAAGTAGTTACTTCAATCAAATAAATTTTTTTAATGTTAATGTTAATATTGTTTAATATAATATTCTTTTAATTAAAGGTCATTACAGATTATTAAGATAATTTTTTTTAACATGAAAATAAAAATTAAAAAAATTCTACAGAATTTAACTAGAGTCATTCTATATAATAATTCTACAATCAAATTTAGTAAACTTGTTACAAAATTGTACTAAAAAAACTTCAAATGAATATGATATTCAAAAAAATATTCCAAAAATGTGAAATTAGTTGAAGAATTTTGACAGATTAAGAAAAGTAATTTTTTGATAGAAATTCAAACAAATATATTTTTACGAATATAAATTAATTAATATATTGTAAAAGCAATATATTATTGCATACAAATTTTTTTTTCTTTGAATTTAGTGCCAAGATTATTAAATTTCCTCCCAGATAGCATGGAAATTCGCTCATAACTAAAAAAAGTCTCGGAGCCTAAATTATTTATTGAATAAAATTTAAATTACTAAATAAATAAAATAAAATTTATTTTATTCCAATAATTTCGTTCAAAATAAATTTTATTTGCTTCGAGTAAAATTTTTATCAAGTCGCGC